>JAPDSC010082157.1:0-24322 GCA_026290005.1 Latrodectus geometricus | reverse complement strand
ATAATGTTTTTATTATTATTTTCTTGAATTTTTTGTTAGGTAAATGAAATTCATTCTATGGTGATTGATCAAACTAATTATAGAAGTTTAATAGTGAAAAGTAAATGGTCTGATTTGTTTAATATACAAAAATTTTAATTTCCATGAAATGAGTTTATTAAAAATCATTTTTTTTTTGCAACATTAATTAGAAAAAGCTTTATACTTTAAGAATTAACCCTTACTTCAAGTAAGAGTTAATTCTTAAAGTATTAATGGTTATATCAGTTATACTTAAATTAATAATAAAATAATCAGTTAAATTATTTTCTTATTAAAACTATATCGTAAAACAAGAAAAATAATTAAAGAAACTTTTTCTCTTTCAAACCGTTTATAATTAGTATGTTTTTGAAATTATTATCCAAATAAACAGAAGATTGAAGTTAAAAGAAAAAATTAATTCACATAAAAGTGTAACTAAAAATTTAATAAAAAAAAGTTTCTTAACTTGTTGACATAAAAAAGCTTTGCCACATTACATCATACTACAAAATACTTACCGCCTTACCGGTCTTCGAATTCCGTATAACAGCTAATCCCACTAAAGGTTTCATCAGACTTTTTGATTGGTTAAAACACACGCCTAAAAGAAGGCTAGGAAGTGACTTTGAAATACGTCACAAAATAGAGGACAATTGAAATTTTCATTAAAGTTAAAAATGTCTAGCGAGAACGAATTATTCTAATTTTTTCTCTGTAGAAATAATATTTGCACTTAATTTCAATTTTTTATAATGAAGAGAAATTCATTATAAATCTTTACCGGGGTAAGTAAAAATAATTTTTGAATATTTATAACCTTTATATTAAATTTTAGATACAAAGTAAAAAGAAAATTCTTGCCTTTCTTAATTACCCCCCCCCAAAAAAAACATGACTTTGTGTAGCCTATGTCATTGAAGTAATCAACATTGACATCCAGGAAGTTGTACAATCCCCTTGAGGTAAAACTCGGGAGTCTAAAGTGTGGAAAGAAGTAAGAGGAAGTTCATTGGTGAAGAATTTTCCACGAAGATGAATCCCTAGGGAATAGATGATGTAGTAATCGGATGGTGCAAAGTCAGGTAAGTTAAAAGGATGGCACAAAGTCTGCCAATTAAGTTCTTTACAGTATTTCTGGTCACCCTTTCCAATCAGTGTCTTTTCAATCATATTTTTAATTTGCAAAGTTTTATGTTTATATTCAATTAAGTAAAGTAGTTATATTTTTTAATGGTATTTTATAGATAATCTAGTCTCGTTTAACTTTTTAATAATTAATATGAATCTTTTAATTCAATATTTGCATGATAAATAAGAAATTAATTGAATAAAATAAATTTATAGGATCATCAAAAATTATTCGAAATTTCGCTAAATTAATTTTGATACTAGAATTTTTGCTCAATCAAAGATCGAATGAGGTTCCTCATTCGATCTTTATACACTTTTATTACATATTTTAAATGTATTTTTTTCTGGCCAAACAAAGCTGAAACTCATGGAAAGTCTCAGTTGACGTTGAATCAAAGTGTGAAGCTGCTAACTCCTGAGATGGCACCACCTTTTCTCCAAACTACCATATTTCACTAATGGATACATAAAAGACTCCAAAAGTTAATTTAAAAAATTGAGTATAAAGATCTTCATTAGGATTAGGTATTTAATTTATTGCCTTCTAGTCGCTACCCAAATGATATTGCAAGCTAAGCTTATTTTTTTCAAACTTCATAATTAAAGTAGCAAGACAAAATTCTTGTAATTTTAAAACGTGATCAAATTATTTGGTTTCACACTTTGCAAAATTTAGTTTTTAATAGGTTTATATTTTTGTTTACTAAATATTGAAAGTCGCACGTTTTTGACTTCAATATTTTTGTAAAAGGAAAATTTGACTGTCAAATGTTCGTATTGTTGTTTAATGTAAATATTGACACTTATTTATCCGGTAACCGTAAAACAATCGGTCTGCTTTTTCCATTATTTTGTATTAAATCATTATATATCATACATCACTTAAACAAAAACATTATCATCGAAAAATAAATCAATAATAAAATATTAGCATTATCTGAAAAACCATAAAAATAGTCTCTTGCAAAATCTCTGTTCCGGAAGTTTCATAACTGTGTTAGAACTTCATTTTGTTCTTTTAATTATTGAATAAAATTATAGACTTTCTATTGTCAAATTTGTAAATATGGATATTTAATAATTATATCATACCATTGTTATAGAATTTAAAATTTAACCATTATATTTCTTAAGTTTAAATTAAAATTTTATGTTTTGATTTGTTGTCACATTTTAAAATAACTTTGGAATATTATTTATTTTGAAGCATAGAAATTTTAATTTTCCTTTGTTTTAGCTATCTTCATGCCTGCTTATTTTACTAAGATGTCGAATATTGATAAGTGGCTCATATTCAGCATTTTAGAGCCAGATTTTATTTCAAACATAAAACTTGCATGTGTGTTTGGAAGCTCTGGAAATGAAGCTCTTATAGTGAATAAAGATGACGATGTTTATGCTCTGGGATCAAATTGCAGTGGCTGCCTAGGTCTTGGTGATTCCCATGGCAGTTTAGAACCTCGTAAAGGTACAATTTATTGATTCAAAGTGCTAAAATTATGCATCAAAATTTTTGTTAATTTTTAAAAATAAAAAAATGTAGTCTTTTAATTTAAACTAAGTAATTAAAAAATTTCTAGTGTCATGTCTGTAATTCTCTCGTTATATCAATAAAGAAGTAAATATTTTAATAACCTGATCTTTTTTTTTTTTTGTCAATTTTGTTAGCTTTCTTTAGAAAAATCAATAGTTTTGTGATAATGCTCATTTTATTAAATACATTACTTATGCATTTTATATTTTAAATATAATCATGGAATCATTTATTTAAGTAAATCAGGAATAATTTTATTTTATAAACACATTATATTTGATTGTTCAAAAATGTTTTTGCAGTGCAAATGTTTGTATTGAAATTTTTATTCATTATACTTTATTGAATATGTATCATTAAAAACATATTCAAGATATTAAGATTGAATATGTATCACTAGAAAATTATGGTCGGGAAATTTTTAATTAAAAAAAGAAAATCATTTATTTAATTGAAAATCACAAATTTTTTTTATCGATTTATATCAATGGCTAACTTTTGTTGCATGTGGAAGTTTATTTAAGTTTAATCAATTGCATTTTTAATGTAATGTTTTTAAATATAAAGGTCTTATTATTGTTATTTATTAATTTTCAGTTGAAAGCTTGTCTAAGAAAGGAATTGAAAGCTTTGCTTATGGCAGTGGTCCACATGTGTTAGCAATTACTGCTGATGGTGATCTTTATAGCTGGGGACATAATGGTTATTGCCAGTTGGGAAATGGTGGGACTAATCAAGGTTTAACTCCTGGTCTCATCTCATCGAATCTTATTGGGCGAAGAGTTATTGAAGTTGCTTGTGGAAGTCACCATTCTATTGCTCTCACAGTTGATGGAGAAGTAAGATATTTTCACAATATTTTGTAATTTATGTTTCTAATTATTTGTGAATTTGTTATTTATAATCAATTGTGTACTGTTTTTGTAATAGAAGATCTCTCTCTCTCTCTCACACACACACACACACACATATATATAAACTTTATACCAGATATATTAATAGTTTAAAATTATTGGAATTCAATTTATTGATATTTTCTTTCATCCTCTTCCTAATGCAATATAAGGTATAGTTTATTGGTCAGCATATATTAAATAAATTAACTATATTTATATTATAATGATTACTTTAAGATTAAAGATCAAATCCGTATCAAACTTGAATATTTTTTGTAAAATGACATTGTCTTTATCCAGGTGTGTAACATTTTAAGTCATTTACAACCATTTCGTAAAATATTTTATGCCTTATATCTTGAGAAATCTCAGAAATAATTTCAGTTGATTTATCAATTACATAAGCACTTAAATGTCATGTTTAAATTTTAATTTTTAATTTCATTTCATGCATTTTTAAAACTGCTAAAATTTGGAGAAAATAGAATCTGTTCTCCATTTACATTTAAATTTGATGGTCTGAACAAATTGTAAAACATTTTTATTAATAGTGCTTGTATCTGCAATGGTATCTTGAAAACAATTAAATTTTTAAGTCAAATTAGCTACTGACTGCATTTTTATTTCATTGATGTAACTTTTAAAAGACTAATTAAAATATTTATATTAAAAATACTTTTTTTATTATACATTATTTTATGCAATAACTGTTAAAATTTTAAATGTCTCATACAATTTCTTTTAGTGAAATATTATTTACTTCATTTATTTTGCATTTGAGTTATTTATTAATTTCAGCTTAATGTTACTTTATCAAAGTAAATTCTTCTATATCATCAAAGAAGTTTCAGTTTAACATCATTTAAGTACAATAATTACATATTGTGCATAGTTATTTTATTTAATAAATAATTGAAATCATGTTTTTATGAAATATAAATTTAAAATTGGCTAAAATTTTAAATATTTGAATGATGTTTGCTGATGATTAAGTTTAATTGAAATTGAGTGTAGAAGCTTTTATTGTTAATTTTACTATTAAAATAGGGCAAAAAATATTTTAATAGCATGTCTCAAATATGAATAGTTAATTTTATTTATTCAATTTATTTTTCATTTATTTCCAGGTCCATGTGTATTAAAATTATTTGAATTAAATTTAAGAAGTATTGAATAATTTTTATAATATTTATGATATTGTGAATTTTATATGGCTTACATTTAAATCATGACTATCTATTGTATCAGACTTCAAGATTGCTATTTTGTTCAATAAGTATTAATTTTGTCTTTAAATTTCAGATCTTAATGCTCTTGAAGTAAATTTTGATTATCCTATTTCTTTCTTTTGATTCTGTTTATAATTATTGATGCCATCTTGGCAGCCAAATTGTTAGCACTTTTGCGTTCAGTTCATTCATTTGTGCATTCAAATCATACTTTAGGCATAGATGTTTATAGTGTTTAGAATCCACTTACGGAAATAGGACCAGGTCCATGTGTATAAAAATAATTGCTGAATGTCAAATTTTACTGAACTAAAATATTACATTATTAATTTATCATAGAAAAAAATATATTTTACAAAAATCTATATATTATTAGGTATACTCTTGGGGACAAAATAATTGTGGTCAAGTTGGTCTTGGTACAACAACTAATCAACCTACTCCTCGTAAAATAACTGCCGGAATTGGTAAGAACTAAATTAGTTTTTACTGTATATATATATAATTATAATAAATTTTTCATGTAAATTAAATCAATGGATTACAGTTAGAAGTCTAAATTGTAACAGTTGTATTTTTAAAGTTATCTTTCTTACTTATATGACATATATGACATACAAACACATTAATATATTCATTTTTGTCATTGTTCAATAATTAAATTACAATGTTTTGATATTCACAATATAATGAATGTCCTTTGTGTAAATAATTATAGATTGGGGTGAAAATAGTAAATAAATAATTTTCATGTGAGTATAGTGCATCATATATAAAGCTTACAAATTGTATTTCTCTACAAATATTGAGAAAAGGAAATTTTTTGTGTATTTCAATTTTTATAAATACATTTTTGTGATTCATTTTTTTTTAGCTTATTACACTCAATATCAAATATTGACTTAAATTAGAAGCAGCAAAAACATAGGATTTATTACATTTATGTTATCAAATATCAATCTTTTGCAAATTTTGGAAGATGCTGGAAGAGATTGTAGAAATTATAAAAAATGTAGAATTTTTAAATTTATAAAGTTTTTAAAAATATTTATATTGTTTTAATTGTTCCAAAATGTAGACAACTTAATGAAATTTGCAAAAAACACTATTAATTTGTTTTATGCTTAGTTGAATTTTAAAATTTCAATACAATTCTTTAAAGTTATACTAGAATTTAATTTTTTTTAAATTTCTATAATGTTTACTTTAGAATAATCATAATTGTATTTTAAATTATGGGAAAATCATGGGAGGCAGACTTCAAAAAATGAATTAGTTTAAATTTAAAAGTATAGAAATTCTAATATTTTTTACAATTTTGAAGTGATTTTTAAAAAGCATTTACTGATCTTTAAAAAATAAATAGAAAGTTTTACTAAGTATGTGAAACTCAAGTTCTTGATAATTATGAATATGTTGTAATATCTATCTTTATAAATGTTACTGTTGAAATGATCTGTTGAAATTTTTATGTTCTATATAAAACATAAAAAGTTTTGTTTTATTCAGCACATAATAAAATACAAATGCAAGCAAAGATAAATTCCATCATTTAAAGGCTTTAATAGGCTGATTTGTCTTGCAAAAACTTTGAAGAATGATGCTATTTCAGTGTATTCTTTAAAGATGTATTTGATTTAAGTTGCTGTAAAACTTCTGATTTTCACATGAATTAATACCTTCTTGATTTTGAAAAAAAAAAAAATTCAATGTAAAATTTTTGCTGATTTAAAATGTGAGTACAATTTTAAGTATTGATTGACAAAATTTGTTAATTAAAATATATTAATTAATGTTTATTGTGTGTAATCTTTCTTTAAAATTTTAAAATAATAAATCCAATCTTCTATATTTTAAAACATAAAAATTAATTTGTTATTGCAAAATTAAATTATATTTATAGGCTCCAGGAAATGTATATCCGTTGCATGTGGACAGACTTCTTCAATGGCTGTATTAGATAATGGAGAAGTTAGTGTTTATTTTAATAATAAATTAAATGGTTATTAATTAATAATGATAAAAAATATATTAATGATTTTAAAATTCTAGCATATTTTTAAAACTTATTGTTGCATGTAATGTATTGAATCGCACACTTCATTATCAAGTTATTGCTTAACTTTCATCTTATATAATGAAATTCATTAGAAAAAAATTTTCTTTTTCTGTCTTTGTATAATAAGTTTTAAAAATTTAAATTTATGTTTCTTTCAAATATTTAATTTTTTTCTTCAAATTTTAATTATAAAAATTGTTTAAAATGCATTTTAGGTTTATGGCTGGGGTTATAATGGAAATGGGCAGCTTGGCATAGGAAGTAACGCTAATCAAGCAAATCCTTATCGTGTCTCTAATCTTCAAGGAGTTGTGATACAAAAAGTGATTGACTTTGCTATTTCCGTGTTATTTTTATATTTATGTGCTTGCTACCTATGTAAGTATATTGTTAAAGCTTGAGGTAATTGAAGTCAAATAAATATATATTTATTACATTAGCTTCTTTAATGAATTTCCAGCAATTTTATTTATTTCATTGTTATTTCAAGATAATTAATATCAAGTAAACCTTTGCTTTCTTCATTAATACTTCAATTGTAAATTACAAAGAAAACATTCATTGTATAAGTCTGATATTTTTACTTGAAAAAAAATTTATTCTTAATGCTTTGAATTTTTTTTTTTATAGAATTTCATATTAAAGTTATTGTGAATCACCAATTTTATTTCTTTCATTTTTGAAATTGAGAAAATGCACTATTAAAATGAAATGTGGTTGTTAATGAAATATTAAAAAAAATTATAAGTATTAATGCATGGTAAAAAAAAATAAATAACAAAATAATAATTAAGCAAACTTCTATGAAATACTTTAGGTAAAAGTGAGTAGTTAAGAGCAAGAGAAAACATTTATTAACAGAAACAAAAAAACACAAAGTTTTAACTCAGGAAAGGTAAATATATAAAATAATGATTATTGCTTTAATGATTTATGTCTAGAAGTGCAAATAAATAAATAAATATTTATCTACGTCATATTTACATGCTAAAAAAAGGATTTAGAATTTATTGATTTGGCCAAAATCAAATGTATATAAATACAAGTAATTAATGTGTTTACTTTTTATGAAAATAATAGGATTTATCTAATAAAATTTTTGTAGTCTGATTAAACATTCTGAATTATATTTAATTCTAAAATAAAAAATGATTATGCACAAATAACTTGTAGAAAAATATGCAATTATTTAATTTAAGTGCTCACTTTTGTTCAATCTATACTTAAGAAACTTCAGAGGTATGACTTGTGTGTTTTTGGATATTAGTTATAAACTGGATAACAGTGATTGAAAATTAATCTAATAAATTGTATTACAAAATTCTAAAAAGAAAACTTTTAACTAAAGAAAATGTTAATAAAAAAATAAGCTATTCTTAGCAAGGAATATTTATAAATGTTATACAAATTTAAAGTTCAGGATCAGGACTAACATTCAAATTAACAACATTTAGTTCAAATTAAAAGTCAAATAAATAAATACTATGTAGGTAATAAGGATGATATTAAGATATTAAAAATTGAAAAAGAACAGTAATGAAGTTTGTGAAAATTAATACTTAATTTAGCCCTTAATATTTTTAATAAACTTACAACAATATTTTTTTATTTCGATTTAGAAGTAACATTTATTATTCAAATGAAGAGACAAAAAAATGTTTTGTTATTGTTGTTAAGGAGGGGGAAAAAACATGGCAGAGGTGTTGTCAAACACTCCAAAAATGAGTTAAAAAATGTTTTCATAAATATGAAATATTAGAGTAAGTGTTGAATAGTTTGAGGGAGAATGGAGGTTTATTTTCAAAATGTGAATAAATTAGTGAAAAAATGTTTGGTTTGGTAAAAATATTTACTTTTACTTGTTACTTTTCTCATGCAATGGTTATCTTTTAAATTTTTATGTCTATGTGAACATTTTTTAAGTAGGAACAAATAATGCATCTTTGTTCAGTAAGTTATGTTTAAGATTATAACTTAGATTATATTAAAGATTAGCTAGACAATAATAGTTTTTTAAGTATATCTAAGGTCAGACGTTTTTTATATTTTTAACTTTAGAATTTGTTGCATTTTTGAATTTTTCAGGTGGTTTGTGGTTATGCACACACTATGGCATTATCAGATGAAGGGGTTCTTTATGCTTGGGGTGCTAATTCCTATGGTCAGCTTGGAACTGGTAATAAAGCAAACCAAGTTTTACCAGTAAGAATAGCATCAGAAATAGGAAGGTATTATTTGAAAGTCGATGCAGTTAAAATATTTATTCTTGTTTTAAACTTCAAAATTTTCAAATGTTGAAATTATAAAATATGAAAACATGTCATTGGCTTGAATTAGTAATACTCCAAAAGCATATTTTTTTGATATTAATGAAGTTTACTAACAAAATTTCTTACTATTGCTGGAAATGGTTTAAACTATTGAATTCTCTAAAACCAATAAACCTGTTTTTGACATTGTCAAAATTAATAGCATTGAGAATAGATATTTAAAAAAAAATTTAATGGGCATTTATATTATGTATGATGTAGAAAACTGAAAGAGTAATATTCTAAATAATCTTATTTATTTTGTTCTCAAAAAAGATGAGTTACATCAATCATTTTCAAAATAACATAAAGATAGTATTGATCATAAGAAAAAAATTTCTGAATTTAAGACACTTATTTTTCCTGAAGTGAGGCATTTAGCTGTTCTATTGCATACTAAGTTTTACAATTAACCACTAAGTAATTATCACTGCATATTTGAGTGAAAATACTTTTCATTAATTCTAAAAATTATTGAGCACATTCAGAGATAAGCCAATAGTAAATTATCTCTGCCCATATTAAAGATAAAAACTCATGTAATATATGTTATGGTTAGTGATGAGGCTAAAAATAAGGAAGTCTTTAGTGAGCAAATTAAATCATATTATTTTATAAATATTAATGTTACTACAAGAAATGGACATAATAAATAATATGGTTGAAGTTTTTGATGATGATGACAGTAAATTGATTACTACAAGTTTAAGCTCTAAATGGCAAAATTTATCAACTTCTAAAAATGTGCACATGAGTTTAAATGAAAATGGATTTTAGATATACAAAGTTATAAGTTGTTTATTCAATAGTCACACAATTATGTAGGGATTTTAAAATAGTAGAAAAGCTCTTCAGTGTAAAAAATATCCCTTCTTGATAGAGATGAAAAGATTTTGAAAATAGATAGGAATATGGTCCATAAATTACATAATTCTTTGAAACTTTTATTTTAGACTTTTAATTAAATGATTGGGATGTTTGTTTGGTATCAAAAAAATTTCAAAAGCAAATCATTTGTTTGTTGATATGCAGATATAAGCTGCACTCTTCATTCAAGAAATTTTTGAGCATTCAAGCAAACTTAATTTACTTAGACCAATTGAAAACAGATTTTTTACATCTGCTTTGTTATTTAAAACCTTTCATATTAGCTGTTTACAATATGGGTTTTTTAATCATTTGTTGAAGAACTGAGAAAGTCATATACTTAAGTAATATGCATGAGAAAATTTAAATGCCTGGACAAAAAAAAAAAAAAAAAAAAAAAAAAAATCTATCTAGGAAAACTTAAAAAAAAGTCTACCTATGAAATCAACCTAGGAAAACTAGACATAGGTATTTTGTAACATTTTAATAAATAAGTATAATTTCTTCAAAAAGTGAAAGTACTATCCTTCATATAATATATAATGGGTTATATAATTTCTTCTTCTTCTTTTTTATGTGTGAAATCTATATTTCGGTATTGTTATCTTGCTTAATTGATTTAAAGAATGTGTTAAAGATTCTGTAAGCAATATAGTGTTAAATTTATACATGGTTTATCTATTTATAAAATGTTGTAGATTGCACGGAAAAGTACTGTCACTCATTGATGAAATTATATGAATTTCCAAATGTCTTAATGGAAAACAATTGTAAACTTGATGAAAAACCTACTTTAGGATAATAAATATTTAGTTTTAGGCATTAGATCCAAATGGAAGAAACACTATCTTAATTGGAAGTCTCATATTTTGAAAAAAACTCAAGATGCCATTTCAAAATGTAAATTTTTAACTTTTTTTATTTAAGATGACTAGACTTTATTTTCAAAAATTTAGAATAAAGGTATCTCCTTTCAGTAACATGTACATTGTTTTTATCAATAAAAGTATGTAGTGTGTTAAATAAGAAAAATTATGAAGGAGTGTATTGACACAATCCAGTGTTACTCGTAATGTCAAAACTCGAAAAGCATGAACATAGTTTTTTCAAAAATTACTAAGCTTCTTTAAAAGAGAAAGTTAATCAGAATTTCACAGCCTAAAGAAAATGAAATTGTTTTTCAGTCCAATATTTTTTTTTAATATCATAATCCTTAATTCCAGACATTAAAGTAAATTATCTGTGGACAGTGAGACAAAAAAAAAGTCATCAAGTTTTGAGGGTAATGTTAAAAATATAGTTATGTAAAGAAATTTTTCTCATAAAAATTTGTGTCTTTAAAAATGCTAATTTTTAATACAAATAAATTATATTGTGAAATTGCAAAAAAGGCTAGTGAATATTTTAAAATGGCTATTTCTTAAAGTGGCAATCTTGTTAAATTTTTCTATTAGATTTTATTGCTTTAGGTGTTCTTTATTTTATATTAAGAATTATGTTAATATCTTTTATTTTTATATCTTATAATGTGTTATAAAATTATATACATAAAAAAATCCTTATATTGTGGCTAAGTTCTTAAGCTATTTGTAAATAATTATTTAATTTGAAGGTAGATTATTTTTTTAAATTATATATATATAATTTACAATATTTCTATGAATGATTTGTAAATCTCATGTTTTGATTTGCATATTTTTGTGCTACTAAATTTTCATAATAAAATTAATATAAAATAATTATACATATGATACTATATTTTATTGGCAATTTAATTGTCTATGCTTCATTTATAATGTTTAATTAAATGAAATGTGTATTTTTTATTGTGAATGTGTATCAATAAGTGTTTTTATTAAAAAAATTTAAAACCAAATGGAAAGGATTAAGTTTCCAAAATTTTGTTTTATGTGCTTTATAAAGTAGAACTTATATTTGAAAGTGTAAATGGAAATGTTTTCTTCCAATATTTATCTTAAAATTTACTCTGATTTAATTTATAGAGTGGTGGAGATAGCTGCTTCTCACTATAACCATATATCAGCGGCATTGACACAAACATCTAAAGTATATATGTGGGGTCAATGTCGAGGCCAAGCTGTCACATCTGCGGCAGAAACCCCTTTTCATTCATTGCATGATGTTTTTGCATGTTTTGCATCCCCTGCTGTGACATGGAAACCAATGGATCTAGGTAAATTAATATGAGAAAAAAAATTATCTTCTAGCATTCTTGTTTTTCATATTGTTGTAATTTTTTAGGAAAACTTCAAATTGTTAATTTTCATTTAATTGTGTTATAATTGTATGTTTTTATAACATTTTGCTTTTATACATAATCAATTAAAATGATTAATCTTTCAAATTTTTTTGTGTTCAAGAATCAAGTGCTCCCATGAAAATCTTTTATTATTATTATTATTGTTATTTTCAAAAGAATTCCTTGAAGTTTATATGCTTTTAAAACTTAGCCTTTCAATTTTCTAAACTTTTTTATTTTGTCTGTATGAAAAATATGTATTATTTTTGCTTATCAAAATATTTAATTTATGATACCTGAGGTAATTTTGTTATTGATGTTAAAGAATATTTATCATTCTGTATATTTTATTACATAAAGAGTCATAAAAACTTTTTTTGAACATATAGAATCATTAAAAATTTATTTTTAAGTAAAAAACTATTATGCATTACATAATTATTATGATATTGCAAAGTTATTGAAACATGGGAGGTTCATTTTTTAAATAAAAGAGATACATTTGGCAATATTTAATACAATATTTAATGGGGGGTAACGAATATTTCTCTGAGGAAAATAGGAGCTTGTTACTTTAAACTAACAAAATTAAAATACAAGTTTTTTTTTAATTTATATATTTTTTTCAATAAATTCTAGTTTGATAAAAATATTTATCAAGATTGAAAATCTTAATTCTTTATTTGCATTTGAGAAACAAATTTTTAATTAATTCTGTAAATGTTTTGTAAATATCAGCAAATTTTAAAAGTATTGTTTATTTTTCTCTTTGATCTTGTATAAAAGGCAAATAAAAACTTTTTAATACTTCCTTTCTCTATTTTATTTTCTTTGTTAAATAGTTTTACTTATTTAGAGATATCATAATAGTGAGATTTTGTTTTCACTAATCAGAGTAAACTTTAAGTCTAGTGGGAAAATGTTACAAATTATTTTGTGTATAATGTAAAATATTTGATCTGTGTTGTAAATAAAATTTTTCTGTTCAAATTTCCCGTCATTTGCTGAGAATATAATTTTCTGCTATTTAATTTCACTTTAAAAATTTCAGTATCAAAGAATATTTCCTGGTATTTTTTCTAGCATAAAAGTCTTTAGTTCAAGTTTTGTGACTATACTGTACAAATTTTCAACTCTAAATTTTGAATGCAGACATTTTGTCATCATTATATTTGATTATTATTATTTTTTTAAACAAATATTGATTTGATATTAAAAACATTTCTTAGAATATATGTTTCTATAAAAATTAAATTTTGTTAAACAATACTCATATTTATTTTCAGATGTTTTAACGACTAATAGAGTGAGTGAAAGTGTGAAATTAGCTTTTGACAATGAGGTAAAAATTCCAAGAGTTTTATACTTGATTGACCCTTATTATCTTTAAAAATATTTATCTAATTTACAGAATTGAAAGTTACTTAGGTTTATAATTTATTAAACATGTAAAATATTGCACTGCTTATAATTTTTTCATTAACCTGTATGGAATGTTTGACTTTTCAATTTTCCTTTCTTTTTTTTTTCTTTTAATTCCTACCATTATTATACTAATTTATTTTATTTCTTCCAATATATTTTTTATTCTTATTTTGGTATGGAATATTCATAGAAATTAAAGAATTGAATAATTGGGATTGGTATCAAGTTATCTTAGTAGTATTTTTTTCCATGTATTAAATTGACTTTTGTATTTTATTTAAAAATCTGTTATCTACTAGAACATATAAACTGAATTCTTTCCTTATTTCTCTGACGGAGCATCATACTCTTTAGAATTTTCTTATTCTTCAGTTTCGATACCCTTTATTTTACAGATTACTAACTATTAATGTTAAAAAAGCCTGTTTTATATAGCTTATTATGTGGTATGTTTTTATTAAGATTTTAATTCCTATCCTAAAAAGTATGATAAATAAATGAATAGTTATGCAAGTCTTTTTTTATATATTACTTATGTTCATTTATAAGAAAGGCTTTTCTTTTACCAGGAATTCAAAATTTTCTTTTTTGAATTTTCATTTGTATCACTTTTATTTTTTAAATCTATTTTTTATGTTTCAGTTGTAATGTTATTTTTTTCACTTAATTCAGTTTTGTTAAATCTTCTTTTAAGTTTTATTTAAATTCCATTTAACCATGTCAGGGGTAATGAATATGCCATAATATGACATGCTTCAATTTTAATAATCATATGTAAAGCTTTGAATTCTTAAGAAAAAATAAACAAAGAAAAATAATGTTGGATGTAAAAATTTTATTAAAATCTACAAAAACCTTAATTAACTTATTTCAACTGCAAATGATCTAAGTTATACAATTTTGGATATTTTTTTTTTCCGGAAACAATTTTTTGAATTTACACAATTTGACTTTTCACCTTTGAGAATTTGGTTCAACATAAGATCGTGGATGAAAGTTTTCAACATAATTAAATCAGCTAAACAAAATTAATTATTGATTAATTACTATGCATAAAAAATATTTATTTTTTGTTGTTATTGTGAAGAAATAATTCTTATGTAGATGATTTGGGAAAAAGTAGGTTCAAAAGTACAGTAATCAAGCTCAAATTATTTAATATTTATTCATAATTAAATGCTTGAAGTTATTAATTTTATTTTATATGTAACTGAGCTTTTAAAAATATTAGTAAAAGCTAGTTTATTTTTGCTAATTTATTAGATTACTTTTTTAATCTCTACTATTTAGTTATTTATGAAAAATATGCTGTTTGCACAAATATCCCACAACCAGTTTATAAATATTTAACTTTTTAAAGTTGTTTAACTTTTTAGGTATTTAACTTTTTAAATTTTTAAAGTTGGTAGTGGCGCAAATGCTTTTTTTTTGGATAATAGTACTTTTACTAAAAAGTCCCATCAATCTCTGGTTTAAAGTATCTTGAAAAACATTTTTGAATGGCTGTTTATGAAAAAACAATGACCCATTAATGCACTAAGATAAATTAGAATATTTATAGGCTTTAAAATTAGCTTTATACGTCTCTTTGAAATATATTTGAATTTAGTTGTTACTAAGCATTATTACATTTGAGCTGAAGAAGTTACCTACTATCTTTACTTTTAAATGCTTATAATTTGTTTTCATTAGGAAATAAATAGTAAAACCAGTTAAAGTTTCATAACTTGATTCAATTGATTATTAAAAGTGAAATTAATGTATTAATTCTTCAAAAGTACTTAATCAATAATATAAAATTTTTTAAAAGTTCTTATTTATAATCATAACAAACTTTTGTACTTATTATACAACTGTATTAATATTACAAATTAAAAGGAACTATTTCAGGTTATAGTTTTTTATTTTGTGATGTAAAAATGACAATTATGTTGCCATTTTTACAATGATTGCTAGCATATAGGGGACAATTTTCTAAACATAAACCACTGCTTTTTTAATTTTTATAAAACTTAAGAATTTATAGTTAAAATTTTTTAAGATTTATTTTTATACTCTGTCAGCATAATCATAAAAATTAATGCCTAATAATTTAAAGAGGTAATAATTAATTATTTAAGAAATATCAAATACAATGCCTCTCATAAAAGTTAGTTTTATAAAAAAAATGAGGAAAATTGCATTAATTTTTAATGAATTACTCCATTTTGTTTTTGTAAAAGTTAATGTGATTCATATATTTTAAAAATTGAAAATACATGTAAAACTTCAATTAGTTCTACAAAATTTTAATGATTTTTGTGTAGTTATTATATATATATATATATATATATATATATATATATATTCTGTATTTTTTTTCTAACATTTTATGTTATGTAGGATACTAGTGATCTGAAATTCAATGTTGAAGGCAAATTGATTCATGTACATAAAGCTATTCTAAAAATTCGGTAAGTTTTATTTTTCTAACAAATTAAAAATTGTGTGTACTTCTCATGTTAGTTGTGATTTTGCAATTTTCTTGAAAGTAAATTTTCA
Source organism: Latrodectus geometricus (assembly GCA_026290005.1). Lineage (NCBI taxonomy): Eukaryota > Metazoa > Arthropoda > Arachnida > Araneae > Theridiidae > Latrodectus > Latrodectus geometricus. The sequence goes on along the minus strand of JAPDSC010082157.1, from coordinate 8,047 downwards.
AAAAAATATGTGCAGGTTTTATTAGTGTCAAATTTTGGAAGTAAAAATTTTTAATTGAAATATGCATTTTCGTTTATCAATATAAAAATATTAAGTGGAATTTTTTAAATATCCAGCTGAAGTAAAAAATTAAAAAAAGGACATTAAAAATATTTCAAAAACGTTTTTGAAAGATTGTGAATGGCAAAATTTGACTATTACTAAGAGTTATCATTGTAATGAGATTAAGAACTGTTCAGTTAATAAATTCAAAGAATTGAATTTATATTTTCACTGATTTTATTAGTCTTTTTATTATTATTATTTATTTTACAATTCTTTATAACTATTGAAAATTAATTTACTGTAATATGAGCCACAAAATTTTATTTTGAATATTTGAAACATAATTAACTTCTTTAATACATCTCTCATTTTTTAATTCATTAATTAATGTGTTTAATCATTATTTTAATTCATAGTTGTATATAATAAGGATAATTTTTATTAAAATTAATATTTTTTCCATGATAAAGTACAATATGAAAAAATAGTTAAGTTTCCTTTATAATTGTCCTAAAAAATTTCGATAATGCATTTTTGTTTGAAATATAAATCAAATAAATTAAAATATTTAATGTACAGGTTTGAATTTTTGGTGAAAATGACTGATTCTAAAATTTATTTGATTTTATTTAAGAATAATTTTCCAAGTTGTATGAAACTAGTTTAATTTCAGTTTTTAAGATCATTATTTTAATAGGCTATTTTAAATTCTTTTTTCTCAAACAGTTAATGTTATTAGTTAGACATATGATAATAATATTTTTTGTCAGTCATATTGTAAAAAATTAAGTTACAAAAATGTTCAAACTTTACTATAAAATGATATCAATTGTTTTATTTATTGAATTTCATGTATAATTCAGTGTTTGTAAGTGGTATAATTTGTTTAGAATGATATAATATTCTTCATCAATATGACAAATATTATAAAGTTTTGGGGTACAATAGAAGTATAATAAATTCACTTTAATATGCCACAAATGAAATACATTATAAAAACGTTTTGCATTTAATATTTTAATGAATGTTGTTTAATTGCTCATGTATGAATTTTTTTTAGCTGTGAGCATTTTCGTTCAATGTTTCAAGCCCATTGGGGTGAAGATGAAAAAGAGTAAGCATTTATATTTTTAGAATTAAAATCATGATTGTTTAATGCATACATTTTCTTTTATTTTAAAATTTTAAGAATCTTGAAACTCTTTCAAAATTAAAATCTAAACCTAAACAAAATTCTTAAACTTTCAATACAAATCACCAATAATCATTATTTCCTTTTTTAAATTATTTTTAATTATTTTTTTAATATTTTATCTATGAAATTTGTTGTTTCTTGAAAATCCATGAGAAGATAAATTCATATTTTAATACAGATATGCTGTTAAAACTCTGTATTTTTATGCAAATAAAAAAAAATTAACTTTCATAATAAAGTTTTGAGTTTATTACTTGTAAAAAATTTATAGGATATTATTTTGAGGCTGAAAATTAAAAATTTATCTTCTATTTAATTTTTTCTCCTACTATCATATTAACATGTATTTAACTGCTCAACTGGAATAGGTATTGAACCAGCTTTCCAGTGATAGTAATGTGGATCTTGAGCTGCTTGATTGTATCATCCCTCTTCTTGAATTCATTCATTTAATTTTCCTGTTTTTATGAACCAGCTATTGGATTATTTTATTAATTTGAATTTTCATAGATGTTGGTCTGTACTCATGTATTTTAAGGGACTTTTTTTTACACGACACAAATAATATTGTTCATAACGTGGATATTGTGATTTTAAATTTCTTAAACAGATTTTAAAATAGCAGTCTTTTTATAATTTCTAGTTAACATTTACTGGTATACAGAAACGGGATAAAAAAGGAGAAATTCAGTACTTATGAGTAAATGAAAACAAACATATTTCTCGAATAAAATATATTTTTTATGCAGAATTATATTTTATAATTAAAATTTAGTGGTGACCTCTATTAACAACATTTAGAGACATTTTACTATATTTGGATGAATAATAGTGATTTGAATTTAATAGTTAACTTTTTTTTTATTAAAAAATAAAATATAAAAATATTATTAAAAAAATAAAATTTTATTAATATTTAAATTTGTTGTTTTATTTTTTTATCTAAATTTTTCAAAAGCCTACCACAAATCAAGGATTTTGTTTACAATATCTCGGAAAGCTGAAATTATTCAAATAAATTTTTTGTTCATAACATTTAATCTGTATGTTTTTTGATATAAATGTGAATACAAGTCTTTTTTTTTTTTAATCTATTCATTAAATATATTAAATTTTCTTAAGAATGATATAAAGATGAATTTATTTGGTTTAACTAAAACAATAAATTCGTTTTTTATTTTCATTCTTAAAAGATTTTTGACCTTTTTTCTAATGTTTTATGCCAAATTATTTATTAAATATATTAGCTTTTTATCTCTATGTGTGTATTTTCTAGATATTAATAAATATTTTGTTTTTCTGAAGAAGATTTAAATTCTGTGATAGAAATCTTAAGAATTGTGATAATATATTATAAAATTATTGTTTATTCTAGCTTATTTAATTACTTTTTGTTTTATAAAAATCAAAGCTGGTTTTATTTTTTCAGTAATATCTGAAAATGTGAAATACAAGGTATATTGTATTACCATGGAGTACTTGGTAAACTTATGATTTACCTTTATTGGGCAATCACCTTACCTTTACTTTTCAATTATAGTTGTATTTTAAATTTAAACTTCTTTCCATTAATTTTTTTTAAAAAATATAAAGAGTGTTTTGAATTTTAAAAGGACTAAATTGTAATTTTTGATCTCTTTAAATATATACAAGCTTTATGCTTAGATACACTTATCAAAATATGAGGATTTTATACATATATGTATATATTTTAACTATAATTTCTTTATTTCTATAAACTTTTAAAATAATACATAGTATAACCTTATTCAATAAGCATAATTAGTTTATGAATATTATTTGTGATGCAAAACACATGTTAAGCATTTTTTCACCATTGAAATTAATTTAAAATTATAATATCTTGAAAGTTTTTTAATGATAATGAATGTATGTTGCAGCAATTCCAAAAATATTAATATTCTGCAGCTGGTTAGGTTTTTGTCCTATGATTCAACAATATGTCCATTCCCACCTTTTTTCCCTAATGACTAGTCATTAAGATTTTTTCCCATTTTACAGCATTACAAAGGGTAGAAGTGAGGGAAATATACTTTCATAATTCTGAAAGTGTTTTTCTTATTTAGAAGTCCGGAGCAAGCTGAAGATCCCTCCCTCCTCAGAGATATCATTTAACTTGGTGGATATTGTGATTGCAACTTTTTTAATGTGCCAGCCATTGTTTGTAAACATGACGGATCTTTAGTTAAGCTAGTGTTCAAACTCACTGCCTTTCAACAATGAGAATGATATCCCAACTAATAATGCCATCACAGCCTTAATTTTGGTTTGGATGTTTGGACTGGCTCAGAATCAACTTTAAATCCTTTTTTCTTTGTCTTTACACAAAAGTAACCTTTCAGTGACAACCAAAGTAAAGAAACTAACAAATTTACTATTAAATAATTTATCATTTGTAATATGTTTTTATTCATTTTTGCAAAATTATAAATTTTTTTTTTTTTTGCATGATTATATTTTAAAAATGTGGCGTAAATAAGATCTTGCATTTTCATTAAATTCATTTGTAATGCTCATAATTAATACTTTCTTAGATTGATGCATCTTATGTGTTTTCTTATACTTTTAATTAATAAATAGTTACATATGAGTTACAAATTCTTCAAAAATCTATACTAAAAATATGCCATTTTTAAAATCTTATCTTTTATTATATGCTATAAAAAACTAATTTATAACATATACATTTTTGTTGAAATAAATTTTATTATAGAATTTTAAGATTTTTTTATTTAATTAGAAATAAATTTATATTTGTCCAAAAGGATTTTCAAAAGTAAAATACATGAAATAGTACTAAATTTTGATGTATGATTAAAATTTTGTACTTTTTACAGCACTATTGATATTACACAGTTTTCTTATCCAGTATATCGAGCATTTTTGAAATATTTGTATACTGATGAAGTTGATCTCCCTCCTGAAGATGCAATTGGTAAATAATTTTATGCTTGTTTTTTTTATGTTTTTTGCTTGTTATTTTTGTTTATATTTATATATAATGTATTTCAACAAATTTATGATTGTTTTACTATTTATGTTGTATTTTGGCGTTTTTAAATTTGAAAATCTTTTTCTATTAATTAAAATTATATACTTGAAAGATGAGCGGTTATACTCAATTTAATTTTGTAAACTTAAAGTACATATTTTCTGACTCTTCTTTGAATATATAATTTATAGATTATAGTTTATCAAATTTTCATCTTATGCAAAAATTTTGCTTTAAACTTGTTTAGTTAAATATAAATCTTAAGTTTTTATAATATATTTTATGTTTCTATTTGTATAAATTTATTAAATAGCTTTATTATCATTGATATCGTCCATTCATTATTAACACTTTTATTATATACCAGGGATAGCCAAGACATTTTAGGTAATCCACGTGACCATCCCGATAATGACCTTGGAAATTAACAATTTAATTTATGACTTATGATATAAAAATCAAAGAATTATTTAAAATAAAAATTTACTAGAGTCTACGCTTTAAAACCCAAAGCAAACTGTGCAAAGATTTACGGTTTTAAGATTTATGATTAAAGATTTACGATTTAAAACCTAAAATGGACATGATAAGCGCAAATAAAACATTAAAAAAACTATAGAAAGGTATTCATCTCAATTTAGAAAACATGAATTGAGAAAATTCAAAAACATGGAAGAAGAGTGCATCCATAATCCAAACAGAGACCTCGAAGATTTCGCTTAATACTTGTTTTGTTTAAAGAATTTGAAAGAAGATTCACTGACTTAATTAGGTTGAAAGTAATACTCAATTTTATGATATTTCCATTTAATGAAAATGTCAGCATTCTTGGAGTATCTGAAAAAATAGGACATTTAATAGATATCACATAAAATACGGTCGAGGAAGAAATTATATTAAATTAAGATGCGATATATCTCTTAAATCCAGAACATATTTAGCGATACTAAGTTTTTGGAAATTAATTTCTAAGGAAATATTTACAAATTGATTTCGTATTTGAAATCATACTTTGGATCGAGGTATCTTTGTGGATCTGCTGTTTCAACCATGAACAAAGAACAAACATTGGTCGCATTTAACATATGAACATTTAATTTTGTATTTATGCATTGCAATAAGATCGTACCAGCTGCAATATGATAAACTTGTTGCAGATATACAGTGCCTAAACAAAGTGAATAGGATTGTCAGTTTTTGATATATGAATACTTTGATTATTTTCGTCAGTAAATTTTTATTTTGCAAATGTTAATATTTTTTTTTTAGAAAAATTACATAATTTACCATTTTTTCTTGTTATTGAAAATAAATGTGTACGTTAATTTAGCTCTCCCATTGGTAAACCGCCTTCGATTTTTTAAATGTGGAGTAGACCCCGGACCCCAAAAGTTTGGCCACCCCTGTTATATACTAACTCTAAGTTTTTTAAAATAAACTTAAAAAAATATATACCTAATTTTACATTTTTCTAAATTTTCCTTCCAAGATTTAATATCTAAGTTTTATATTCCTTAATTTATATGCATATGCTGCTTGATAAGTTAATATATAATATACTTTCTTTCATTTGAAAAGACACAATTTATAATTGATTTATTTCAAATTTGTGAGTCATATCTTTGAAATATCTTTAAAAGCATCTATTAGATGGAGAGATAAAAGTTAAGATTTTGGATATTAAAGTGCTGGTGCTACATATTTTGCTTTATTCTTATCATAATTGAATAAATTTTCTAATTTCATTGTTCACCATAAGTAACTGCGTTATCAAAATATAAAGTAAAAGTGTCATTGTACTTTTTTGAATTGATATTTAAAGTAATTGAGTTGTTAACATTATTTATTTAATTTTTAAAATCTTTAATATAGGTCTTAATGTTTGGTTGATGCTTTACCATTCAGCAATTTTAATATAATAAAGGGTATTTCTGAATAAATTTGAAAGTGAACGAAACCTCTCTAAAGCTTAAATTTAAAAGCTATTTTATATTAAAAATTTTGTAAATTGTTTGCTCAGTATAAACTAATTTAAATAGCCTCTTTTATTTTACGTTTCTATACAGCCTTAGTAAACATTGTACAAAAATTTTAGTCTAAAAATATTTTTTCATTTCTCCAGCTAAATAAACTAAATATAATTAAGTATTAAAATTAATGCTTAAATTTTGAAGTCATATTACACCCATACCTAGAGGGATTTCTATTCATTTAAAATTTCGCTTCTATAGCAATAATATTTCTCCTAAAACTGTTTTGTTTTCTGAGAATTTCTCAAGTGTAATTTATTTAACTTAACCAGTTGTTTATATAAAGTCACTTTTCTTCTTGTTGCTCAATCATGAATAATGTAATTTAATCATTATATATGTTGTCTGGTGAAGACAACAGTATTTTGAATTTCTTAGACCGATTAAAGATATTAAATAATTTGTTTTTGTAAAATTAATGTATTTGTAAAATTTGGTAATTTATTTTATAAAATTTTATGCAATAAGAATTATTTTAAAATAATTTAATGAAATAATCAGATTCAATAGGTGTTATGAATGAATAATTGATTTCTTTTGTTTTATCAAGGGAATCAATTGTTATATTCCATATCATAATTTTAGTAACTAAAACTACTGTTTAATAACTATTTGATTTGATTCTGGTATTGTAAACAAATGTGAAATATGTGTTAGAAAGCTTTTTAATCAAGAAAATTTGATTTCAAAATTTCTACTAAATTAATGTTAGAATACACATTACTAACTTACTTTTAAGTGTTTTTGGAAGAAAAAAATAATTTTTGAAATTTATTCTTAATAATTTTGTTCTTATATTAGCTTTGTGTTATTAGAAAGGTTTGGTTTGGTTTAGTTTTGTGTGGTTTACTGGTGCAAGGTCCAATACTGGACATTTCTGCACCGAACAATGTTTAAAACAAGAGACTCAATAATAAGAGACTAGTCAAATATATAAGATGAAGGATATTAAAAATTTAAGAAAAGTTTATGTAAAAGATTAAAGTGGATAAAATTTTAAATAGAATTTAAAAAACCTATTGCACGTAAAAATGCAAACAAATTTCTGTGTGGTTTAGACCCAATTAAATCTGATAAAATTAAATTGGTTCTGTTAAAAAATACTAAGCATAAATCATTGAAGTTAGGACAAACAATTAAAATGTGATGTACTGTATACGGTACATTACACATGTCACAAATCGGAACACTCTGAGACAAAAATAAATGCTTGTGCATAAATCGAGTATGTCCAATGCGAAGGCGTGTAAGTTTTACATCAACTCTTCGTATTGGAACATCTGGAAATGGAAGAATCCGAGGAGATATATTATGTAATTTGTTGTTTATCTGCAAATCCCAAGTTTTTTGCCAGTGGGAGGAAATAAAGTCCTTGTCAAAAAATGTAAATGCTTTATGTAAAAGGTCAGTGGCATTTTTAGCAGCAGTATCTGCAAGCTCATTCTCAGCAATGCCAACATGACTAGGAACCCAACAAAACACAACATCAAATCCTTTACTCTTCAATGTATTTAAAATATCTAATATTTCCACAATAACTGGATGACATTTATCGTTAAAATGGTCTAATTGCATGATCACACTCATGCCATCTGTATAGATACAGTATTTTCGATGAGAGTTGGATTGTATTAGTTCTAGAGCACGTAAAATTGCAACTGCTTCAGCTGGGTAAACAGAGCATGATGTATGAAGTTTATATTGGTAAAATTTATTTCCAATAACAATACCACAACCAACGTGATCACTTGATTTTGAACCATC
>JAPDSC010082149.1:0-18706 GCA_026290005.1 Latrodectus geometricus | reverse complement strand
AAACTCTATTTTAAATGAAAGTATGAAATCCAGGTTATCTATAAAAGATTGCAAAATTTTGAAATTTAACAATTCATAAAATAGCTAAGATATGACCAAACTTTTTTATGGCATTTATACATAAAAAGTTCTCATATATTTCTATTTATAATGAATATATTGCCATATATCCTTTTCCTATTCTTCATCTCTTTTGGAAATATTACCCATGAGTGATAATAATTGCATATTTTTCTTTTTTGTATTTTTTTTCCCAATGAAACGTTATACTTACTTTTGATGTGCTCGTTAGACTTTCTATTTTATGAGTTATTTAATGTGATTGGACATTGAGGAGAACGATTACACTGTAAGAAAAGGCATAAACATTATTGTGGCTCATCAAAATGTAATCAATAACATAAATACAGAGAAATTATAGAAGAATATGATCCTCCTTTGAGAAACAGAATATTGCAATGGTAAATGAAGTTTCTAGAAACTGGAAGGGTTTTAAATAAGAAGACCTCCCCCCTGGCATCCCTGCACAAGTGATGTACATGATTTTAAGCCTGTCAATCCTTGAAATCTTAAGATTCGCACTCAGTTTATAAGATCCACTGAGAAAAAATTGAATATGCCAGTTTCGACGGTGTGCAAGGTTCTTTAGTTAAGATGGTATGTTTACAAATTTCAAACCATATTCGATACTTGAAACAGAAGGATTGTACAGGAGAAGGAATTTTTCTATACACGAGATAAAGAGTTGATGATGATGTAGAATTTCCTTATAGCTTAATTTCTTTCATCTTTCTGACATAGTAAATCATCTTGTTATGCATATATAAGGATCTGAAAACACCAATGAATACAGTGAGATACAAAGTGACTCCTTGAAGTTTAATATGGGGTATGGACTTAATGTACGACTGTATCAAGGGTCCTTTTCTATTATTGAAAAGATACATTCATTATTTACTTATAAATATCAGAAAATGTCACATTTTCACAATTCGAAGAGCTTCTGCAGCGTATCTTTTAGCAACAAATAGTGTATCACCTCAATAGGGTACCAATGTTCATAGTACTTTGCATTTCTTAGAAAGATAGATTGGGAGAGGTGGCCTTATTTTTTGGTCATCCAGATCACATGATATTATGCCATTAGACCTTTTTTCCTTTGAGAATTCATGTAGAGTATCACTTACAGGAAAAATGTAATGAATATTAATGATATAAAGGCAAAGGTTTAAATTGAAATAGCTTCTGAGGAAAGTGACATGCTCGTCCGTACTTAGCAAGAAATTGACAATTGTCTTTATACTTTCTATGGGAATATTAGAGACATCTGAAGGTTTATTAAAAAAAGCTATAAAACATTTTGAGATTATCTCAGCATTAATACCAAAAAAAATTATATTTATCTTCTTTAATTTATGAATAATTTAACATCAAAATATGTCCAATTTCTTGTAGACACTCTGTATCATAAATAAAAAATTAAACCTTATCAGTCTAAGAAATTTCTGTGAAGGATAATTTTTTACACAAATATTAAATCCGTAGACAGTTAGATTTTCGACAAATCTTCAATTCGGAAATTTTGTTCTTTATTTAAAATTACATAAATTTTTCTTTCTTTCTTTTTTTTTTTTTCTTTCTTTTAAGATGATACCAAGGGAAAAGATATTTATTTTTTGCTTTCTTAATGCACATCATTTAGTGAAAATTTCCAGTTTCTTCTTTTGCAACATGTGAAAATAGATGGCTATAATTTAAAAATCTACTTGGGAAATATATACAAAGTGAAGGCTCAAAAAATTCCTGGAAAAAAATTCTGAACTTGTAGGCTATTCTCTCTATGGAACTCACAATATATTTTATCATTACCCGGTGTTGAATAATGTACTCTTTTATGTAATATATATGGAAAAAATTACTCTCCCATTTAAAATTTTTTAAATCAGTTAATTATTTAAAAGCTTTATTTATTCTTTTGAGTGTAAACACTAAACACAAAAAGAAATCTGAAGAAACATTATACGAAATTGCTTAATAATAGTCTCAGAAAAAATTTACAAAGAACAAAAATAACTAAAACCTATCATTACCAAAAGATCATTCAATCTGATAAAGCCATAACAAAATGTAAAATATATTTGCATCTGATAGTGGTGACATAATGTAAAAAAGGAGCAATACACCATCAAAATTGGAGGGCCTTATATAATACATTTAAATATCGAGGAAGCCACATATTGATTAGAGATTATAAATGGCTTGACATAGACTAGAAATGATTAAAGAGATGTAATATAAAGAGATGATGGGCAGGAATTTAAATTCATTTCGAAGCAAAAAAAATACTGTTATGTCATAATTTTATGCATGATCAACATGAATGATCAAACTAAAATACTTTATACAAATGTAACAAAAATGATATGTGAATAATCATCACAATCTATATTTGAATGTACTTGAATAATGTGATTTAAGCTAGAACTAAAACTTTTTAACATTTTAATGTTCTAACGTAAAATAAAACTGAGAAAATTATTTAGTAAGTAATATTGTTCATTTTGTTAAATTACTAAGATAGATTGGAATATTTTAAATTTCTTAAGTATTACTAGTTAAGTTTAAAACTTTTCTTAAAGCAAAGGTAATCAAAAAATCATTAGTTCTACATTTTTATTTTCCGAAAACATGAATTGAAGGATTAGTTTTCTGAGTAAATTTTTAAAAGTAATATTACTTTTTGATGCATACAATTTAAGTGTCATGATGAAACAATATCATAAAAAAATGGTTAATTTCCCAGTACACAAAATTTTGCAATATTTTCCTGGTGCATTAAATATTACTAATAGGATGAGAAATCTTAAAAGGCTTAATTAATTTTTTTGCGTATATCATTTAAATTTTGTTTTATAATTTATAAAAATAAACGGTGGAATAGATTTGAATTAATATACTATTAACTAATGATCACTAGGTAATTTAAAAAATGTGTGTAAATGCTTTAAAAAAAATAAATACTTTATTAATATTTAAAAGGTATTTTCAAAATCAGTGGAATATAAGAAAAAGCGAAAACACATTTGCTCATTACAATGAATGCGCTTTTACCCTTCTCTATAAGTTGCCTATTGAAAATAGATTGGAAAGATAACAAAAGAAATCCTGACTTCAATATTTAATATCTCCGTAATTAAAGTGAATTTTCAAGAATATCTCCTTTGATTTGCTTTTAATTTACGTGTGTATAATACATTATTTCTTTGTGCAAAATAGAGTTTTGAACAAAGCTAAGTATTTTTTCTAACGGCGGGCACTGGGTGATTAATCCTTAGCCATAACAAGGCCAGAAACTGCTACTCATTTAGTGTTATCCGGTGGGCACCTGTGAACCAAGTCATGGAGGCAAGTAGCATTACCCACGTCACACCACCACAAATCCGTTTATAGGGAGGGTCACATTCATACATCATCTCAGGAAAGGACAAGAAACACAGAGAGAGAAAGTACATCCATGCCCGAGCCGGGATTCTTACTCAGGTCCTCCCTATCTGTAGTCAGGTACGCAAACCACTATACAAAGTAGGTGGCTGAACAAAGCTAGTTGAATAACAAAATTATTATTTTTCCAAATCGCAACTTTTCCCGAAAACTATGCATGTTTTCCACTGAAAGCTACTGTCTTAAAATAACATATAAATTGGCTAAAATTTCAAAAAATATTATTGTCAATTAGGTTCATCTTAGTTGCCAAGATTTAGCCATAATATAAATTTTATACTCACATATTACAGATGTTCTGTAGGTAATCATCTAGATACATCATTTATATATAAATATTTTAATTGTTATCCCTTAATTCCTTAAGGTCGTCTTAACTGGCGAGATACATCAAATCTTGAAAAGGCATAAGTTTTCCCAATGAAAGGGATAACAGAACAGATCTCAAAATTGTCTCTTAACCATAATACAAATTCATACAATCCTCAGATGTATTTTCGAATGTTAACTAATAATTGTCAACAGCTTTATAGAAAGATCTCGTACTACGAAAGGAAAAGAATAAAAAATATTAAGCACAGATTGTTTTGTAAGATATTCCAATATTGCATTCATTTTTAATTTTTTATCTAATTTTTATCCAAAAATAAACGTTGTCAATACTTTTTAAACGGTTTATTTAACACATTGATAACATTATTATGTATTAAAACAGAAAATATTATGTTTCAAGTAACATGATTTGTTGTTATATCATAATTGAATGCTACTCTAGATGTGTTCATGAGAATTTTGGGGAAATACCGTTTTGTCGAAACAAAAGAAATTTCTTGCTAACCTTTTTTCTACTCATTCAGACAAAGTATACACTTAACTGAAATAATAATCTCTATCTCCGAGTCATAAGATATCAGATGATAAATAATAGATTTGATATAAAAATCAATATTTTTTAAAAAAAACTAAAAGTGTTAAAATTTAACTGTCTTCGCCTTAAAAATTTTTTATTATTTGTATAAAAAAAACTATTTTAAACTGTAAAAAATCAACATTAATTAATAAATAATATAGGATTGTTTACTATCTTCTTCATATATACATATGTCTAAGCTTTAATATCACTGAACAAACAAATTAATTTAAAAATTTTAATTTGTATAATATTTAAAACCTTCTTAAGAACACCTCAAAAATACTCGTATTAAAGAATTTTTTTCTGAAAAATAATTTTCTTATATCTAAAATCTTAGTTATAAATTGTATCATACAAAAGTATTTATAAATTGGAATTTTCCTTTCATTCTTTAGGTTTTATAAATAAAAAAATGTAGAATTAAGTAAACAAAAATGATTGTAAAACAATTTATATTTGCTATATAATTTCTTTCAAATACAAGAAAATGAAATGTTATAGTTTTGAACTTCTTAAAAGAAAAATGTTTTCATGTTATAAAAATTATAATTTTATTTCCGTGCTTTTATTGTTCTCATCTTTGTAGATCACTTAGTTGCCTTTAAAATATAAAATTAGGTAATATACTGCTTGCCGGTAACATTAAAATTACTGCACCAATAATGCAAAATGCTGCTCTGGTGAAATGTACTATGGGAAGCCGATTATCGATATGAAAATTATCGATTTATCTATACTTGATATAAAATAGGTGACGGTAATCACATTTAAAATGTGTTTAAATGAAAAAATTATGTATAGAAAGTTTATCGTCAACAAACTGCTTTTAAAATAGTTGCCTGATGAAAAATTGTCGTCATACTTCGTAAGAAAAGCAAAAATGCATACCAACAGATTTCTGATATTTTTTGACTTTGATATGAATTGTAGTCTACCAAAATTATGGACTATTGCATTTCAACATTGCTGCTTGTGTCTGTCAAAACACACTGCTTATGGAAAATGAGATTGGTGGGTTCAGAACAGCCACATGGAAGTCAGTAATGAATTTTATTGGCTCACTCTCACTAGCTTCTGAGAAAACAGTCATTTTACTCATATGACCTTAACGGTTCGTATAGATACATCACAAGCCCTGAATCAGAAACATAGGCGTTTGCAAGCGAAAAAAGGTCTGTATGAATAATCCAAAAACGCTTTCACTAGCATGGATTTTCAGCTTAGTCATCAAGATTGGTTTTTACTCTAAACGATATATCACACACATAATACCTTCAGTTGTATGACCAATGGGTGCAGAAGTAACATGACAGTGGGTTTTCACTCGAATACCAATTTCGCTAATAACGCCATGATGATCAAATCCATGTTTGTCAGCTTCGTAGAGAACCCATATTGACAGCATACTTTCGATGCTGTTTCCCATTACTTGGAGTGAGATCATGAGCATGTTTCAATCAACTCTTGAATTCGCATCTGCATCCAGGCTCTTCGTTATAACCACTAGCCAAAATGGCTGCATCATTATCACTGCTAAAAATAATTAAGCCAAACTTCCCATTATTGACATTTGTATTCCATACAAGGTATATATTAATGATTTAACTTTTATCCGGACCGAAATTTCAAGAGCTATCCATTTTCATTTTTGAGGGAAGCCCTAGCATTGGATGGCATTGACAACATAGTTTTAAAACTGGTTCATTACTTCTTAACTGATTTATTAATATTGTTCATGTAAAAGTATCTGGCTCGGTAGTATTTTCTCTCAAACGCCTCAAATAGGGTCTCATCCTAATCTTCAAAAATGAATAAAGGGATAAGCTTATAGTAAGTTCTACTTATAAATGTAACAATTTACTTTACCATTATCCCTTATTACAATACTAAATTAACAGTGGAATCATGACATAGTAAGGAAAGAGGTCGATCCAAGATCAACAGTCAAACTCTAAGGTTTTGCAGATGACTTTACATTTTTAACTTCTTGGTGATTAGGTAAGTTGATTCGGGAATCGTTCTTTTCGTCAAAAATAATGATTTTGAATCTCGATTTAACAGAAAATATGTCGTATTTATTAAAATTGGCTGAGACACGTTAAATAGGTCGTGGTTGCAATGTCCTCCAAGAGCAATGATGTCTCCATGAAAAACAGTTTAAGAACTGGGAAGTTAACTGTTTGGACCCTGCTTTTAAATTACGAAGGCTGACATCCAGCAGATTCTATTTAATTGGTAGAGTCCGATTGTGGGCTAGGTTCAAGAGAATATGCTGGTGTACATACACTTTGCATTTTCCCTCTCGACTAGCAGGAATAGGCATTTTAGCAATGCTGCAGAGAGCTGCTCTAAACTCTTTTAAAAACTATTCTGAAAAATACCAGCTTCGCAGTTTCTAAATCAAATCCCCAAATACCTCCTTTTTACAAAGCTACAATATAGATGACAAATCAACTTGGATATAGTCCGAATCGGAGCATTCAAAAGTACATCAACATACATACATACATTACTATGCAGGCCACAGACCATACCGTAGGGTTAACAAATTTGGAACACCCATAACCCAGCACCTCTTAACTTTGAGCTACCGTTAGGTGACTGGGTAATATATGAGCTAGCACCCATCTCTTCCTATTTCCGTCACAAGGACGGAATGCCTTTGAACGTCACAGATTAATACGGATACATTTTCAGAACAGGTATCAGCAAATTCAGCAAATAAGATATCTAAGAATTTTCAACTAAAATGATTGTCGAGGGAATAGAAGAGGTGATAATCTGATGGTACAAAAAATGATGAATAAGGAAAATGACACATATCGCTGTATGATATTGCTGGCCACCCACGCGATATACGACCTAACGTTATCCTCCAAGAACAGTATACCCTTGCAATTAACCAGTGCTGTCTCCTTCTGCAGCAATGTCTGTTGTACACTTTCCAATTATACAAGTACAGGTCCTCAGTGAGAGTTGGGCTCGTTGACAGCAGCTCCTAGTTAACCACTTGACGACTAGTCTACCAGACACAAAACATAATCTCGAGTTGGAGCAGAACGACGAATCTTTTACCTGAATTTATGAAACCAATGCCTTGCCGTAGGTCTATTGAAAGACTATCCCCAAACGCTTAACATAATCGGCAACTTAATGCAGAAAATTATAAGCCCACTTTGAAGTCGTAAAGTAAACAACACTGAACGAGTTTCTTTGACATATCGATATCTCTTCGTTACTGTACGAGTTACGATTGATGAATGTGATCGGTGGATCTCCATCTATAACGACTGACATTCCTAATCTTGACTGACCGATGTTTCAATCATGTCATACACTAATTTATAAACTTATTTTCTCTTCATTCAATGGCAACAGCAAGAACTTTCTTGTTTACCTTGTATATACGAATAGGTATTCAAATAAATCCGATCAGTTAATACTAGTGAAAATGGGGATGTTTTACAAGTGTAGTTTTCTTTAATAGCATTGTAAGTCTGTTTTATTATGTATAAAATAAATATATTTCTAATTATTATAATTAATTTATAATACATCAGTAATTAAATTGAAGAGAGAAAAACCCAGGCCTTGAAGTCCTTAAGTTGTACATAAAAGTTGTTTTTTATCATTGATACAAACTCAAAAGATATAAGAAACTAATCAATTAGTCGTATTTAGCATTTCTTCGGTTTGTCAGTATTGGATTCAGGCCGAAACAGGATCTGTTGTCTTACATTAGAATATTGACAACTCAGCTGTCAGTTCAGCTTAGATAATCTCATTAAATGAAAATTGTTGTCTATATGAAAAGAAGTAGTTATCATTTATGATGTTTTTTTCGATTTAATAGATGAATAAGCAATTTTTCTCTGTCCCTTATATAGACAAGTAAAAAAACTTTAAATAATGATTTAAATATTTTTCCATTTCTAGATTTTCCTTAAATTTTATCACTAATATTTAAAATTAAATGTTACTAAGAACAATCGAACAGTACAATCATTAAAGCATTTTTATCAAATTATTTAAGATCAATTATTAATTCAATGTAATGATTAATAGTTTATAGAGAAGTGTTAAAATGAGAACACTGATTTATATGTTTAAAACTTTAGATGTCATTTATAACCTTTTGATGTAATATATTTATTTTGCAATCATAATATATATTTATTTCTGGAAAATTGAAGAATTGAAAGAATAAAAATATTAATCGATAAATAATAAGAATAAATCGCATAAATGTATTTTTGAAAGACATTTTATGTAATTTTTTGTGTACATTTAGTTTTTATTGATTATTTATTGATTAAGAAGTTTTTTTCATATACACATGAAATAGTATTTAAATATTTTTATTATTCTCAAAAGCAAATTTTCTAATTAATATAAATTATTCATGATTGGTTAGCATTAATGTATCAGTTATAATTTACATATTTTTATAATTAATTTACGTGCATAATACAAAATGTACAGCCTAATAATTGAATAATGAACATTTTTTACTGTCAAATCGTCAAGTTGTATATTTTGCACATTGCAATAAATTTCTAGATTATATTTATTGAGATATTTTTGTAGTTTTTCACTCATGTTTATCAGCCTTGCGAATTGATGATCTCATATGTGTAAAAGTGTAATAGTTAAAACTTCAAATGCGTCAAATACTAATAATTTAGGTTTGTTTTTCAGAATGGTTACTTTGCAGAAAAATGAAGTTCTTTCAACATTTTTCTCTTTATTATTTAAAAACATCATTTACATTAATATTTCTGATTTAACTCGATGGTATACACTCCTAATTTACCATACAAAATTTTTATTTGTAAATGTGCAGGCAATTTTATTCATGAAAAATTTTTTATTTTCCATTTTTTTACAAACTATAAAAGTCATTCAAAATAATGATGCTTCTATTAGAGCTTATTACATTTTTCCATAATTCATGAGTCGATTCTAATTAAATGACTTATCAAATCGACTTCATTCTGATTATTTTCTCATGATAACTGATCCAAATGTTATGTGTTATTCTTCCACGAAAACTAGTTCTTGTCATATTATAATTGGACTGAGAGCTGAATGGTCAATATTTTCGCTCTCAGTTCAAGAGTTCCCTAGTTCGGCTCCCCTCGCCTTCATAAATGCTTGTAAAGGTTTTTTAGTTGGAATTGGTCTTTACAATTAAAATGTAATCATAAAGTGGCAAAATCTGAGATAAATAGCATTTTTAAAAGTGTTTCTTCAACTAATTTCTTCAATAGCATTGCATTTATTCCTACTATAACATTACAAGTAAGAAATTTAGGATTTCCTATACTTTCCTCTTTCTATTTTTGGTTTAGATAATAGCTTATTTCAATAATTGATTAATTTAAATGTTAAAAAAAATTGAGTATCGTAAACTTTTTTAAAACTCTTAAGTGTAAGAAAATATTTTGGCTTAGACAGATTTTTTCTATTAATTTTGCTAAGAAGTCTATTGCAAATATGAATGTAAATGAATTTTTCAGAAGCTATTTTACGCTGATATTAAATAAATTTTTTCCGTTAAAAACTTATTTGATTAAAAAATATTTAATGACTTTAAAGTTATGTTTAATTTTAATGCTATTACTTATCAATATTAAATACCTTTAAAACCAATCTAAACATTGAACTTTATTTTAAAATTTCTTTTTATACTAATTAAATAAAAAAATTAATATTTTTGTGTTTACAATGTGTCTTAAGCAACTGTATATTATTTTATATAAGAAAGATACTAACTAATAACTATGTACTAACTAATCAGGGCAAAGTACTTGGAGTTTTATAAACTATTTGGAATTTTAAGGAAATTTTATACTTCACATTAATTGATATTTCTAAAATTATCATATAAAATCTGTACTCACAGAATCCTATATAATCAAACTTTGAAATAAATTTAGACATTTCTTTGTCGATACAAGTGTATCAATCATGACGTTAAAGTCTTTAAGAAACGTCACTTTATCCAATAAAAAAGCAAAACAAACAAGACTGATTTGAAGGTACAAGCCACCTGTCACATTAAGCAAAGAAATGTAACCCTTAAATTGAGACCTCAACAGAAAATGATAAGATAAAGTCATAAAATATGTTTTTCCTTCATAAGAAAAACACGATTTTCCCAAAGAAATTTTAAATTAAATTTTGTTTTTAAATATTTCAAGATAAAGTTTAAAACATTTAAAATTATGTTTTATTCGATGAAATGAAGAGATAAATAAATGCTTGCGATACTTTAGTTTGAGCATTTAATTTGAATTTTTTTTTTACGTTGGTGTGCTTCCGTATATTTTTTCAATCAGAAAATTTAAATTTAAAGGAAAAACTGCATTCAAACTTTAATCTTTCAAAAAAATTTAATATTAGTAAATTACCTCATAATAAATGTAATTCGCGAATTTAATGAAATATATTGAGAGCTTTATCGCTTGTTTTATTTGCAGTAGCATAGCATTTGTATTGCGTGTAAAAAGACAAGGAAGTGATATTTCGTAATTTCTGTGTAATATTTAACTCTGAGAACAAGCAGAGAAAAAATTATTTTTAAAATTCTTTCCATTGTACTATCTGAGTTATTATACGCACTAAAGACATTTTTTGCAGCAACAATCATCGCATCTAATTATTCAAACCGTCTAGAAGATGATTGTTGAAAATCGGCTTTCTTGGATAATTTTTTCCAAATTTTAAATTGAACATGGAGAGAAACGGAACGTTTTTTGGCAGCACACTTTTACTTAAAATGGTAATAAATTACTGGATTAAATAACCTCTTTAACAAATTACCATTATTTTATTGTATTAGTATGTAATACATTTTTAAACCTGTATAAAGCTTTCTTCAATTAGCATTATTCTAATTTGTGAATTTTTTCCGAAAAATGGCAATAAATGCAGGAGAGGATGTCGAAGTGGATTTAACAGATGAAAGTTCTGGTGCTAAGAAAATTGGGAACACTTGGATCCATTAATAGATTTGCAAGAGAACTACCATGAACTTCAAAATCCGAGATTTGATATTAGCCTTGGTCAGTGCCTTCCTGGGAAGTGTGAAAGGATGGCTCGTGTCTCAAATAAAATCCCTCGGAGCCATTGAAATCTTCGGATTAAGAAGTATAGGAACTGTTTGTTTTATACTTCCTATTATCATATACTGGAACTACCAGCTGGTATACGACTTAAGATGTAATGTCACTCTTCTTCTTCGATCTGTGGTTGGGAATATAGCGGTTACTGGCTACTACTTCGGCTTTGTCAACTTGCCCATGGCAGAAGCCTCACTACTGTTCTATTCCACTCCAATATTCACAGTGATCTTGGGACACTTGTTTCTGGACGAGAGATGTGGCTTGAAGCAGACGCTCTCTGTCTGTCTCTCGGTGAGTGGTGTCTTGATAGTGTGCTTTCCTCACTTTTCACTTGACTCCACAAGCTCTTCGAATTCCTTGCTGGTGGGCATCGTCGGTTGCGTCATTGGAGCCTTTGGTCAAGCTGCCGCCTTGGTCATCATCAGGAAGATCACCCACGTGCCACCTGCCGTGGTCAGCTTCTGGTGGGCTGTCGTCGGAGTGTTTTTCTCGTGCTTTTTTTCTTTCTTCGCTCGACCGAAAATGTGGGATTGTGGACCAGAATCTGCTTTTATTATCTTCGTAGCACTGACTGGCTTCGTGTGTGAGATATGCCTGGTCGCTTCTCTAAAGTCCACGGACGCGGTCGTCGTGTCCATTGCACTCACCTTCGAGATCATGTGGGCGTTTGTGTTTCAGATATTTGTGAACAAAGAAAGTGCAGGCTCAATGACCATAGTTGGCGGTATTATTATCATACTATCGATACTGTTACCACCATTCTTCAGTTACTCCTGCTCAAATAAGAAGACATTTGATGTGGAGCAAGATGTTAAATTACCAAAATAACATTCAGTGCTTTTCGAGTGAGTACTGCTTTTATATCAACCATACTAAGCTATCATTCTCATTACTTTGAATACTTAAAAAGTTATTAACAAAGTGAGTTTTAAAAAAGATTCTAAATGTGAACAATATAAAATTTGTAATTTAATGGTACATGAATGCATGTATTTGATTTGTTGGTTGCACAATGTATTTTAAAGTTATGCAAATCAAACTGTTGACAAATTATTGATGTCTTTATTAAAATCAAATACCTAACTTATTATTTAGTTTGATTACTGATTTCACTAATGTATTTGTTCTTACAATTTTCTATGAATACATGGAGTTGCTAATTTTTATTACAACAATCCAATGTATTATATTTTAAATTTATATTTTTACTGAATATTTTAGCTACTCAATTTTTATTTGAGTTATTTATTATTTAAAATCAACGAACGAAAATAATTTCAATAATAAATAAAAGTATGCAAAAAAATATAACTATAAAGATTACGATCTTAAGAGTAAATTTGTGAAGAATGTAAACTTATATAGTTTATTGGATATTTATAGAAAAATCGTTGCTTGAATTTTGATAAAAATATATTATGTACAACCTTCATAGCGTATTTTAAATATTTTTTTAAATTTGAAAACATTTGTTATTAAAAAATATTAATATGTATAATTTTTTTAAATAAATGTAGAAATATCAATTACAATTTTAATTATTTCATAATTTGTTATTGTAATGTCATGTTAGATACAAATTTTAAGATATATTATAGATTAAATATTCGGTCGATATTATGTACATAATAGATTAAAAATTATATCTTTAAATTTGTCTCATAAACTCACGTAATATAAGTTCTAGTGTCAAAAGAACTGATGGCAAAGGAAATAATTAGATTATGAGCTATAAGATTATTTATAAACAATAACTCAAATAACAGGTAAATATTCATCAATACATAATAAAGGTAAAAATTCTTACATAGTAAACAAAAATCTAAGTAATTTTGTTTTAACATAATAATTTTGACTCAGATTTCTTTTAGTTAACCGCTATTTTAGTTGAGTTATAGCTGACTTAGCTGAAAAAAAAATTGTTGTTGACTTTGTACTAGAATTATTTAATGTTCACATTTATGTAGTTTCGCATCTGTAGTTGATTAAAAGCTGAATTTTTTGCGATCTGAAAGCAGTAAATTTTTAACTCAACTCACTTAACCCAATTGTACAATTTGTGGATTTGTTGTGATTCCAAGCTTGAATATGTTTGTTGTTTATTTGCAGTACACGTCTCTGACAGTTTATTTCTGCTGATCGTATTTCTGTAGATTAAAGCACTGCTGTACATAACTAACCACCTCTTAATTTAAAGCAACTATCAAGTTGAGATGGCATTTTTCTCTCGACGCCACGCCATAGCAGAGAGATAGACTACGGAGCTTCTAATATGCAGAAGTTCACTCAGCTCTGCTCGGCTGGGTCAAATATAGAGCCTGCAATCTCTGCCACGTAAACGATGCCTTCTCTTATCTGAGTATCAAGGTCTTTTTAATATTTCAGAATCCGTTTTAAATTTTAGTGGATAGTTGTTTAATTCCTCTCTAATAAAATAGTGCATTAATTAAGAATATTCTAGCTCTGATATTGACTACTCTATTACCTCATTATTAAGCTATGGTTCAGAACCACTAGTAACTGTCCATAGTTTTTGATGAGATACATATCAATCCGAGACAAGTTGTAGATTCTACAATTGTTTTACTGATTTAAATGCAGTATATAGGGGTAAGCAGTCGAAATACAAAAGAACATTTTCAATCAACTTATCTTTGTGTGCTTAAACTGAGATTAATTTAGGACTTAACAATTTTTGTATTTATAATTCACACTTTGCTCAAGTTTGTTCCATCCCGTTCTTGGTTTAGGTGAGATTTATGAAGAAAATAACCTGATTATAAATTATCTCTTTATGAATGAAAATGGCTTGATAATTAAAAAATCTCCTTTGAAATAAATCTATTTTCAAACATTTTTTTGCGATGTAAAAAATACATTTTGTTCCCAATCTCGATTCTTTTTACGTCATCAAAAGCCTATGTTTTACATAAACTGAATATAGAAGCTTTTCAGTATTATGTGCACAATGCAGTTAATGATCATTTGGAGAAAATGTTTTAGATTATGATTATAATTAGTAATTTGAAAATTCAATAAAATCATTGATCAGAATGATTGATACAGAGGAGAGTAAAGTTCAACAGCTGAGGACTGGTATAAAGCTGAGGAAGAACTGCCCTCAAAGATTTTCCTAGTACAATACTTAAGAATAGCAATAGAGAAAAATACATAAATTCCTGGACTATCTTACCAAAGATATCCGAAACGAACAGTTTAACTACTACATCATACTAAACAAATATTACATCAAAGATTGTGGACAAGGAAGCCAAATGACTGAGCTGTTATGGTGTGTTAGAACATCCATCCATAGTTTAGCTATATAGAAGTCAAATGGTAGTGCCTCTTGCATTCAGTTCAACAGTACGTGGTTTGAACCCCAAGATAAGGACCTTTACTATCGGGTTTCATAAAATAAATTTGAAGTGTTTGATCAACAGTAAACTATTAGTGCTTGACCATCATTTTCAAAACCCACATCGGATTTGGATGTATTTCACACACAAAATATATCAGGCTATATACTTGCTTATATGCCATATGATAAACAAAAACAAATAGAATTACTAATGGAGCTAAATACTAATGGAGAACATCTTTCATTTTGAAATAATTTGGCGAGGATGTATCAATTTTTATAAAATCCTTAGCACAATTTTAAGAAAGCAAGTAGCTCATTTTAAATTGACTTCTTAAAAGCTGATGCGGCAGCCGAAGGGTTAGTACTGTCCTTTGATTCAACAGTTTATGCATTCGAATCCCACATCGGGTATGGATGTTTGTAATGATTCAGATGAAAGTGTAAGTCCTGGTCTGATTATAACTTGTCTGCAAACAATGATTGATGAGGAATAATCAAACTAAATCACTAAAAGTCAGAATAAGTAAAATTAATATTAAAAATTATGATTTTCGAATTTCATTTCCATTAAGAGGTAGAAGTCGTACCAAATTTTCATAAAATCTTATGTTAAATCATAGTTAAACAAGAACAACTTAATTTTTCTATGAAGTATGATTAGTAATATTTTAGCAAACTTTTAGAGTTGCAAAATAAGAGCTGAATAAATATTTCTGTAAAAAAAAAATTAGTATCTGGGAGTAAAATTACATGCTAGATTAGGTGGCTCAAAATTTGAAAATATATTCACTAATAAATAGAAATATCTTCTTAGTAAGGAGCCCAATTCATTTCTTGAATTTGTTTATTAATAGCGATATATAGCATTCGATTGTGTAGATGAAATTTTCGTCTGCTAAAATGAAACTCGGGAATTAACAAAATCGTGTTAAGAAACAAAGTATTTTTGACACAAATTATCAATAAATGAATATTTATGGCATTTCTAAGTGAATTCTGTGATGTACTAGTAGGATTTTTTAAGTATTCAGTTAAGTAGCATAAAAATTATGATTAAATCAAAGAAAACGCAATTCTACGAAAGTGATGTAGTACTTCTATCTCTTAAGTTATATAATCTTCGAAAAAACCAATTTTATATCTTTAGCACGAAAGCTTATGTAATCACTGTCAGCAATTGAGTAATCATCTTCCGACGATATAAAGGGAAATTGTAAGAAACACGACACAGTAAATTAATGTCCTTTTTATCAATCATTACTTTTCTCACTACTCTTAACAATCGATTCACGTTTTCATTTTAATGCCTTTTTAATGGTATTTCACAAAAAAAGGACACTTAAAAACTCCTTTTATATTCTTTTTATGCTGCTCAAAAATGACGAATTACTCCATGAGTGTAAAAAATGTTCACTGACAAATTAAGCCAACCAGGAATTCTGAACAGATTTTCAGTTTTAAATTAACTAAACCCCATTTAGAGATTTCGTTCTTTTAATCCTCTAAAAAAAGGATACGATTTAATTTCAATAATTTTTTTGTTAAATCTTATCAAAAGGAATAACAGGACATACAAATACATTTGATCCATTATAGTTTTGTAACTCTAAATGACTAAAATTTATGTGTCCTTTTGACTTGTTTGGAATATTTCTACCAAAATGTTTTCACTGATTTAATAGAAGATCATTAAGTTTTGAAAATTAACATTCATCATAACCATCAGCTCAATAGTCTTTGAGTTTCAAATCGAGATTTTTTGTGGATAACTTGTTAGTGATTGATGAAACTTGTTGTAAAGAAATTATCTAAATCTTAAGATGATTTGTTGAAAGCAGGAATGATAGCAACACTGAAAGGATTTATATTTTTAAAATAGTTAATCAGATTCAGTAATCTCATAATTTTAATTCAGATAGAGATAAGATTTTCCACCAATGAGCTTCTTACTAGTCCCTGCATAATTAATAAAATTAACTAAGTATCTAAATAAAAGCAATATTTTTATGTCCTGAAACAAACTGACTTGGATTGACTAAGTACTGACAGGACTTATGCATTTTAAATAACTTCATCCGATATTTCTCTGTCAGTGTTTCAAGCTCGTTGATGAATAAGCAAGCAGTAATTTTGCTTTCCAGTTCAAACTTCGTCGGTTCATATCCTACATCGAATATTGAAGTTTAAGATTTACAATCCACTTGAAATACGTCCCTTGTAAACTATCCCCATGAGAAGATTTGACAGTTGGAGTGATAAATTAAAATATCCATTAGTGAAGTGTTGTTTAAAAAACTGACTTATAGATGGATAATCGACAATAACATTTGTATGTATGACACGAAATTATGAACAATTTTCTGGATGCACCAAAAAGTAAACTCCTTATTTCTCTTGAGTTATATACTGCATCTCGGTTTATGAAGCCGATCTGGTAGGTGAGTGGTTAGTGTTCTCACTTTTGGTTAAACAGTTCATGGGTTCGAATTCCACCTTGGAGTTGGATGTTTGTAGTGGTTCGGAATTCATTTTAAGCCGTAAGTCCCGGTCTAATCAGCTCTCGTGTGCAAAACATGACCGTTGAGCGACAAACAAACCAAACCAACTAGTGCTTGAGATTCATAATATTCCTCAAAAAGGTTGTAGGTTCAATACTGACAAAGGCTCAGCAAACAAGATGGGAGCATAAAAATAGTCTTACTTTTGACTTGGCTGGCTTGCGACGGAAAACTTTATGAAAAAATTCATTGCTAGCTCATGAAAACTACTTTAAACAAGATCTATAGTTTAAATTGCATTGCGAACCAAAATATATAGGAATTTAAACTGTAAAAGTGATGGTCAGAGCCCTAATCATTCAGCTGCCAGATCAAAAGAAACTACCTTAAGGAATAATAAAAAATTTATTAATATTATTTAAACAATTTGTTAAATGGCTGTAATTTTTGATTTCGTTATTGCAGAAATTCGAACACTAAGAAGTGTGTAAAACTTCATTTTACCAGTTTTCAGTGTTTCTTCATTCTTTACATTATTTGAACAAATAAATGAAATATTTCATTCGTGTAATGTACCCAGATGGTTTCTAGCTGTTTTATCAGTTCAACGCCCGATAAATATTTTGCGACACAAGATAAATACCACTTCCATTAAACGTAATAAACATTTCATTTTTGTACATTTTCAGTATTAAAGTCTTATAATCGATTATTTAATAGATCATATTATCGAAATAAATCATTGATTATTTATTATAGCATCAATATAAGTAAGAAAAATTATGTAACATTACGAAAACATCAGAGAAATATTTGTTGTGTGAAAAAAATTATATATTAATTGATTACAATGAAATCTCTAACATAACTCAAAAGAAAATATAATTATATATCGGTTAATATCATTAAATTCACATTTATTTTTAGCTTTGATATTTATTATTTCTTTTTACGAAACTTAAGCTGTTTGGGAAAAGTAATAAAACATTTTTCTTTTGAAATCTAATGCAAAAATATGGGTGTAAAATATTTGATTTCTTATGTTTATTCTCTGAGAATGAATATGACAAAGGCTCACTATGGAAAAACGTTAAAATTACATTCTTCAAATTGAAGGTCTCAGGTTGGATACTAATTACTATTAAAACTAAATTTGTTTTATAAGTCATATTAGTTGAAGTTGTGTTCAGGAGTTCTCTCATACTTCTCTTTTGTGACACACTGAGAAAGCAGTTGAGTGATTCGTAATGTGATCTTGTTTCAATAGTTTGTAAGATGTAATTTTTTACTTTATGAAGGGTGT
>JAPDSC010082145.1:0-39390 GCA_026290005.1 Latrodectus geometricus | reverse complement strand
TTAAGTATTTATTCGAAAATTTATGATTTTGGTCTGGCAACATAGTTATACACAAGAATGTTATTAAAAATTTACTTTATACCTGAGGCGCATTTTCAAGCGCTAGACTTTTATTATCGTTTGATTTCGGTATTACGAATGCGGAAGATCATTTTATTGCGTCACAAAAATCAATGCAGAGACTAAATTTCTTTATTCTAAACTTTTCTTTCTGTTATTAAATTTGATTTCTGCATTTTTCATGATTTGAATGTCCTAGAAACATTTTACGATGTTATCAAGGCATTTTATGTCCCTGTAGTTTATTTTTATCTCCGAAAATTTGTGAGATGGAAAAAATTCTTCCTGAACAAATTTTCTGCAGTTATACCTTTGAAGTGTTTACTTACTCAAATGTTTTATTTTTATGTTTTCATAAGCATCTCATCATATCTGTTCGTAATTTTAAATTATTGATTTTGGAGTAATAGAGCTAATAATTATGTTTCGCTTCCTCTGAAAAAAATTTGTATTTTTTAAAAATTAAAAGCGTAATATATTGGAAGAATTGCTTTTATTGTTTTTGCTTGTTAGGATCTTTTAAAAGAATTTTCTAAAATCAATCTAATATCAGCTTTTTTCTCCAATAAAAGACGAAATTCTCTTTCAAATATATAATTGCAAAAAAAGTTTTATTGTTGCACTACGTTTTTTTTTGGCCATTTAAATTTGTAAAGATTGTAAAAAAGAACAACCATAGGAATGAATAAAGTTTAGTTTGTAAAACACAGAAAAAATATTTGGAAAAAAAATATTGTTATACTTTGTTTAGTTATATAAATTAATCAATTATTGAATATTATTTTTTAACTTTTAGTTTTATTTCAATAATTTTTTTTAAATAAGCTGGTTACAATTAACCCTTTTTAACCAATATTGGATGTATTATTTAATTACAAAAATGTGGTTGAAAAATCCAGTATTTTTTTTTTTCCTAATTTTTAAGTCATTTTAAATTATTCTTTACATTTTCCCCATAAAAGTTATTATATTACTAACATAAAGTCGATTTGTGTGTGTGTATGCGTAATAACTGTAATTGGGAGAATTAATTTTAAAATATATGATGCCATAAAATAGTTTTTAAATTTCACTATCAAATATTCAAGCATAAATATTAATAAATTATTTTTAAGTATAAATATTGAAAATAATATTAATAAAAAATTAATGAAAGATTTTTCCAACAGTATTTTTAATGATAATTTAATAAGTATTTTTTTTATTAATGTCTTAAAATTTAAGACATTAAAAAGCAATCAGGCAGTATAAGGCCGATTGCCATATTAGGTAATTGGCCAAATATTTTTCTAATATTTATTAAATGCGAGTATTCACAAATACTGTCAATATGCGTATTATCAAATACTTGTTAAACATCTTTATCGAATTTTATTTTGTATATAATAACAGGACACTTTATGGTGGAACATAAAATTTCATATTATATTGCAACGATGATGCAATTTATGTTGATATTTCACCGGTTTTCTCGTAATTCATTCGATAATTCAAATTATTAAACTTTTATTGTGTTATTCAAAATATATAAACAGCTGTCGCGAGTCAACTGCATGCATCCGCTGTGCGGAGTAATTTTTCAGTATTCAATTTGTTTCAGTTACTTAAGTTTTCTTTTCTCATTCAATTTGCTGAAATGTGAAAAAGCAGCGCTTGAAGGGGAAGTGTTTGCTTTAAGCGGCTAGCAATTGACCCTTTCACAGAAAGTCATATTTTTCCGTGCTTTACTGTTTTACCCTCTATTTCCTTTCCACTGTACTAATTGCGTAATGGTCTTGTAAATTTTGTATCCTTGATAGTTATTATTATTTTTTTTCATCTTGTATTTTTTTTCTACATTAGTCATCCGATTTCATAAAAGCGATTTTCTGTTAAATAAATCGGTTACTTTGCGGTTTAGGTCCCCTTCTTCGCCAACTCGCGAATGTGAAGCGTTTTTTCGCGCTTGCTCATGACTCTTTTGTTTTAGCCTTTTCATTGGTCGCTAATTAAGTTTCTCTTTGAAATAGCTGTAGAATTTTCGCCATGACATCGGCGTTTTTGAAAACGCGCCAAGCAGGGGACCTAAAACACATTTTCACCAATAAATTTTTTAAATTTTTAGACAAGGATGAGTAGAATTTGTGGATGTATGGGCGTTAAAAACTTTAATTTAGCTTCGATTTATTTAAAATATTACTTGCATATTCGAATTTATATTTCTGATTTTTTTTTTATTTTCAATTCTGAATTTCAAAATGACTTGCTAGTTCTGTTATCCAATTGTTATACTAACTTGGTTCAATATTCGTTGCAAGCAAGTGACATTAATTTTAGAAATAAAAAACATACTAAATGAAATCGAGCATCGTAATCGAAAAATATTGATCCACATAATGTTTTGCGATTACGATGCTCGACTATGATATAGGACAAAATATCAGTTTAGAAAAATGCATATTAGATGACAACAGAAATATTAAACTATATGTGAGGCTTCTTTAAAATTTTTACAAATACTGTTTGTTTACTAAAAGAGGTTGGTATGCATAATACTCAAAATATAGTTTAAAGGTTATCACAATAAAGTGTGAAGCCGAATGAAAATAAAATGAATTTATTCTTCTGTTAAACAATTACATCAAACTGCATTATGTGAATCCTTTAGTTTTAATTTTTATTATCCAACTTTATAAGATTTAACAAAGCTTGATCTAATTTGGAATGTGTATAGCACCAAGTCTGTCAGATCGAATATGCATCTTTCTTTTCTTTTTTTTAAACACAATCTCTTTATTTGAAGACATAATTTCCACATTCTTGAATACTGATGTTATTTAATATACTTTCACCGATTTTTGTGCATTCTTTGCCTAGTTTGCAAATTGTAGTAAAATTTTTAGTACACAGATTCACATCGGTGGAAATGCTGCTCTTCTAAAAATTTAATTTTAGAACTCGTTATAGCTTCAACGTTTTTTGCGGAAATAATGTACATTTTCTTCACTAATAGTTATTTAAATAGAGCGTAAAATAAATTTTAAAGAAAGTCCGAGGTATTTGTAACATAATTCTATTACTTCGAATTTTAGATTCATTTCCTTGACACTTTAAACTTCGAAAATTTTCTTTAATATAACTAAAGGATTTTAAAAGACTAATACGCCGAGCATTTTCCTTTTAATGCAACTCAAATGCACTAAAAAGCATTTCATGGTAATAAAAACAAGAAATTTCCAATTTTTGCTTAAAATGATTAAAATATTTATTTTGCATTTTTATAAATTTAAAAAAAAAAAATTTTTTTTTTCTTTTACTACATTTGATTGTATGTGACGATTATTTAACTGTACCATTTTAACTATTTTTATATCGAAATTGTTGAGAAACTGACAGTTTTGCTTTTAAAAGCGAATGACTAGATGAGTAATAAATTTTTTTATTTGCATTTAGTTGATTTTTAATTAGTTTTTCTAATTTTTGCAAAAACTTTAGCAGAAAAGTGAATTATTAAAGGCAATATGTTCAATATTTGATCATTTCATTACTTATGTACTTAGTTTAAAAAATTGTTTTTAAAAATTTCTAAACATTTAAAATTACTGTCTATTATCTTATAGAATTAATATATATCAAAAATGAAACATAATTTAATTTTAGAAACATTGATTTTATTGTATAGTAATGATTTTACAGTTTATTTACGTTATACTTTTAAAAAACATTACAGAAATTTTTTTGGCTATTATGTAACAAGATTAATGTTTTGTTGATTTTCTAAATTTAAAATATCTATATAATGAATGACATTAATAGATAATTTTTTTTAAACTACTGAAAGTTTTAATTTTCAAATTGTCCACATTTGTTATTAGAGCTTATTTTATTACAAAATAAAAAAAAAATTGTCAGTTAATTTATTTTGAATCCGTAGCATTTTTTATTAATTAAAAGACATATATTTGTAGGTTCAAGAGAGAGTTTTTGTTTTCTATTAAATGATAAAGAATTTTTAAGTGGTTACATGCCGCCCAACCTGTCTAGTGGTTAGCGTACCTGACTACAGATGGGTGGGACCTGGGTTCGAATCCTGGCTTGGGCATGGATGTACTTTCTTTCTCTCTCTTTCTTTTCTTTGTCCTTTCTTTGTGTGTGAATGGTTGCCTACCCTATAAACGGGTACCTATGGCATGTGTGTACTGAGGAAGTCGAACTCTACACCAAATATGGTTCAGTTGGAAAAGTGGAGCATCGCACCCCATATTGCCAGCCTGGCTGGTACACAACAAGTGGTTACATACATTTCATCATTAAAACTATGGAGTTAAATATATTTAACCATTAATTATAAATCAATGGAAGTAATTAAATTTTGTGCAATCCTTTAAATAAAAGTTTAAATAGAAATTGTGTCTTTAAATTCTAGGTTAGCTATTCTAACTTTTAGCGTTTTTTATTTTTCTTGGAATTATATTTTTTTCTGCAATTGTAATTCATTTATAAAAATGGAATAAATTGATATGTCTTATACTATGTTTTAATGAAAATTTAGATATTTAATGAGGGGTATTAATAGAAGTAAAACATTTAATTGTGATATTTTTAATGGAAATTTATATCTATTTAAAGTTTACCTTTTAATGTATGCAATGTAAATATTAGTTTTTGCAGCTTTTTTGTAATTGAACTAATAAGGAATAGAATAAAATATATTATTTTATTGTTTTCCTAATTTTGACTTAAGTTTAAAATTGTAAGTTTTTAAATAAAATTTTTGCAATAGTGTATACACATAGATATATAATTTCACTCTTTTAAGTTACAATGTTAAAGTTTATGTGAAAAACTTGTTAAAATTAGTGGAAAATATTATAAAGAATTTTTTATAAAATATTAAAATAGGTATATTAAAAAGGCAGTGTAAAAATTCAATTTTAAGTTTGAATAATTTTATTTTTATTTTGTTTTTATAAATAAAGTATATCTGTGCATCTTGGCTATTTTAATTAAAATTTAAAATTCAAGCGTAAGGAAATTCAATAATGAATAGTTATAATTTTTAAATAAATACTTAATATGGTAAAAGTAAAATTTCAATAACATAATTTTGTATCATGTGTTTTTCATGATGCAATTAGTTCTAGATCACAAGTATTTTGTTTTTTATAATTTGTTTTAATATTTTACAAAAATCTTTTATTTTAAAATCTCAATTTTTATTTATCGAAATTTTAACTGTGCTTTGGGTGTGTATAAAGGGGAAAAATGCTTTCCTTTTTAAACAAAAAAATATGCAGTAAAGGCTATATTAATAAATTTTAATTATATTTTTTATTATATCTGAATGTTTTATTTTCAGGAAGAACGAATTTTATTCCCTCCATAAATGTTGTGAATTTACAGTCATATGATGGTAGTTTTCTAACAAATGATGAAGCATCAAGGACTGAATATCATGTATATAAAAGATCAATTACTAGTCCCCCAATTAAAAAGGCCTTTTCCATGTCAGAGAAAAAACTGTCAACCAAATTAGCAACCGAAAGTAATGTCCAACTCAAAACATTAGAATATGATGCAAAATCTAAACTTGAAAACACAACTACCTCAAATACTACAGAAACTGAAACAACTACAGTTAATTCATCATCTGTTGAAGACCAGAAAAATACTACATTAATCAAACTTCCAGATTCATCTTTATCAAACACAACAGCTGCAGCCAGTTCTACAACAGAATCCTTAAATTCTACTGCAACCCCTAGAACTTCTGTGTTTTCCTCTGTAACCACACCGTTTTCTACATTACAAGATGTTCTTCCAACGAAACCATCAAACATTACAAACACAACTGTAAGTACAATCAGATTATTTAGGATCGATTCTTGTTCATGCTTTATTGATTAACTATTAGTTTAAATTATCATTTATTAATTAATAATTGTGACATTTCTAAAATTTTTCATGTTAAAATAAGAAAATACTTTTTTTTTTTTTTTTTAACAAGAGTTTAAAGATAAGACTTTTTTAATATTTTTTTTTAATCTTTAATTTTTTTATTTCGGGTTACAAAAGTGTTGTATTAATGATATCATTCCATTTAAATGAATAATTTTATGACATAAAATTTTGAAGATAGATTATGGCATTTAAAGTACAACCTTTTTCTTGAAAAATGTTGCATAAAAAATATGAATGTTGTTAATATTGTATGCATACTTTGTATGTTCTGATTCATTCTGAAAATGTTCCTTTCTGTCTGCATTAAGAAAACTTAACACATTCTAAAACTGATATTTTATCCGTTGTTTTTTTAGTAGCTTATTGCAAATTTCATGAATTTAGTCTGTTCAGAACACTAATTTTTTTTTTTTTTTTTTTTTTTTTTTTTTTTTAGTTATTGTATAAATGTCTGTACAACAACACAGATATCACATAAAAAAATGAATTCCTGAATTTCTAAATGTCTCAAAGTAGAACATAGTATTTACATACAGAAAAAGATAATAAGTTAAACATTTTTTAATTTATTGGCAGAATATAGCAATGTATGAGTAAAATATCATTTTAGCGTATGATATTTCATTTCATTAATCTTGAGAAGCAATTGTGTTTCTTCTTTTCTATTAATCATATTAAGTAATTAATACTTTGCATTGTATTTTAACTAATGCAATTTTTAAATGTATCATTTCCTTTCAGGTTGATCATCATGTGTATTATAATTCCACTTTATTCTTAGAAGAGGAAAAATCAATGTCTTTTTGGGTTGACTTTGACTCTTTACCTCAAGATAGAGTTGTAGTTCATCGAATGTTATCTGATGCACATAGAAAGGCAGCTGTAAGTTACACTTTTTTGTTCATTTTTATAGCTTATTCTTGTTCAGTTGAAAATAAAATTGAATTTTACTTATTTATTTTTACAACATCAATACAAAAGTATATTTTTTAATATCTAGACGGTAACTTTGTCCTTTGATTTTCCTTTTTATGGCCATCCTTTGAGAAATATAACAATAGCTACAGGAGGTAAGAAATTTTTTCCCCCTTTTATTTATAAATTAAATAGTTATTCTAATGTGACAGGTTTTCTTTTTAAAGCTTGTAAATTGATTTCACTTTTAAATATAGCTTTTAAGAGTAAAAATACATTTAATTTATAAGTGAGTCATTTGAAAATCTGAGTTTGCAATATGCTATTTTTGTAATTGTAAATCTTGCTCTAGTGTGAACTCATTTTTGTTTTGTTTCCTCATTGTGTAAAAAAAAAAAAAAAAAAAAAAAAAAAAAAGTTTACTGTACTAACATAGTAATTAAACATTTTGAATGCTTTTTAATTTTATAATTGTTTTAGAATTTAAAAAAAAGTTTTATTTTGATTAGATTTTTACTAGATTATCACACTCAAATAAATATTTTATTTATATGCTTTAGGTTTTGTTTATATGGGAGATTATATGCACAGTTGGCTGGCTGCAACACAATATATAGCACCATTAATGGCTAATTTTGATACAAGTCTAAGTGCTGAATCAACAGTTCGGTATTTTGATAATGGTAAAATTGAAAATTTTTATATAATTAGTTATTAGGCTCAAGGTGTCAATGAGAAATTTTTACAATAGTAAACGTTTTTATTCAAATAAAATTTTTCTCTGAATTTAGGTACTGCATTTGTTATTGAATGGCATGAAGTAGCATTACAAGATGAAAAGAAAGGTATGTCACTCTGACTTTTTAATTTAAAATTTCTTCAATATGTTTTACTCTTTCTTATTTAAAAATATCATTTACATCTTGTAACCTAATGAGTTATTGAAAATATTTAGCATTTTATTAGAATTTGTGAATTTCATATCTTAATGTATATATATTTCCCATTTAAACCACTTTTTCTTCTTGAACAAGTTTTGAATTTTAATACTTGTTCAAAAAGAAAAATATCAAAATTTATGAAATTTTATCGAATGGTAAAATTTCATAACTTTACTTTCATATTTGTTAACATATGAAAAATTCAAAACAATATAAATGTTTTGAATTACATGTGTAATATTAGAAATTAAAATCAAATTATAATTTGTTGAAATACTATTTTTAAAATATATTATTGCAACTTAGTAATAAGCAATAATTTATTTAATTATTCTTAATTTATTTTCTTGTTTTAGGTGGAAATTTCACATTTCAAACAACATTATTAAAAAATGGAAACATCATTTTTGTTTATAAAATTGTAAGTTTGATTTTTGTTAATGTTATGAATTCTTTTCATGAAATGACTATGGATTTCATTATTTATGCATTTACATATTTTTTAGTAAAATGAGAGGCTTTTAAAAAAATATATAGCATTAAAATAAAGTTTGCAATATGTGAACTTTATCTATTATTTTCGCTACAATTATGGGTACTTCTGTGTTAGCAAACTGAAATGCCAATATTACTTGATGTTAATAATTTACAAATTAGCCTGTAAGCTAAAATTACTTAACCCATGTCATTAATTTAAATTTCTCATGACAGTTTCAATTCATTGAATATTACGAAAGCCAAGTTAATTGCTAATTTTTGTCTATTATCTCTGAGATTTGTATTAATAATTTTTAGTTTTGCTTATAAAATCAAAATATTTTCTTATTTGAGTCAAAGTCCAATGTACTAAATAAACATATGGTATTAATTTGAAATAGATTTCTTATTCAAGAGTGTTTCAGGGAAAAT
The DNA here is from genome assembly GCA_026290005.1 of Latrodectus geometricus. Classification (NCBI taxonomy): domain Eukaryota; kingdom Metazoa; phylum Arthropoda; class Arachnida; order Araneae; family Theridiidae; genus Latrodectus; species Latrodectus geometricus. Next base: position 30,625 of record JAPDSC010082145.1, on the reverse strand, counting down.
TTTGCTATCTTCAGCAATAGTGCTATCATCAATTATTCATCTTTTTAATATACAAGTTGAAATATTCTCAGAAGTATTCGATTTTATTCATTGAGTGAAATAACTTAAATTTAAATTATGGAGCATTAATTAAAGTATTTTTACAATTTCTGATCACAAAAGAATGAGTACTAATTATTATTTTTAAAACAATAGAAGTTATTTATTTAAAATCATTGCAAGAAGTATCATTTGGTGTTTCGTCGTATATTTATGACTATTTAAAATTTTGTTTTGCTTAATGTAAATAATCCTTAATTACTGTATTTTTCATGTAAATATGTGAGAAATATTTTTATAATCTTTTAGAAATGTCATTAGATATCCTGTGTGTGTATATATATAATTCCTTTGACCAAAATATTGGTACCAGTCTGAACAGCTATCAGTAATCGTTATTTATGATAACAAACACACACACATACTGTGATTGAGCTTGCAGTCTGACTTAAGTCTATTTTTTAAATTGATTATCTTGTAATTGATGGGTTGATGTTTCAAATTTGAGTTGCTTAGAATGGAATGTGTGTTTGTGAAAAATCTTTGGATTAAAAAAATAACTTTGCTAGAATTTTAATTACAGTTAAATTTATTTGCCAACAAATATATATTTCTAATAAATCAAAAATATTCGAGATAACAACATAATTTCAAATGAAATTAAGACATGTCTTAGAACTTGTAATGGTAATTTAACACAAATAATTACTTTAATTTATGGTTGATTTGAATTTCATGTAAGCATTAATTGAAAAGTTTTCTGACAACTGGGTTCCAAATAAAATATAATATTGTTTTATATTTGGCTATTTATAATTTCCACTGATTTACTACAAATACCTATAACAATTGGTATTATTAGGTTTCATATGGCCATGAACTTTTAAAGTTATAAACTTGTAACTGGAATGAGCAACACTTTTTTTCAGTGCATTATTCATCTTTCTTATATGCAAATATTTGTTGTGGACCTGTTACTTAAATCCATTTTGAACTTTTTATCAAATATGTTTTCAGTAAAAAGGGATTACAGTGTAACAGAAAAACACTATTTTTCATAAATACTAAATATAAGTAATTATAATAGTGACATCTTCAAACCACAAAACTTTGATATAATGGCAGAAAATTTATTCCAATTTCAAAAGATGTGGTTCAGTATATCCCACTTCATTTATATGTTGTGGAAGAAAGTCTGCTATTTATTATACTCTTAATGAAAATAGCTTTGACTGCTTTAGTTGATCTCTTAGATTGATACTTTTTATTTTCTACTCAGAATCAAATATCTTCACTAAAAATGTATAAGTACTTGAGATTATACAGTTGAAAAGTTAAAATAAAGTTCAAAATTTGCATTTGCAACCCCCATATTTATTTTCTCAAACCTAAATTTTTCATTATTTTAGTTAATTTAAATAGTGTTTATATATTTATTTTAGTTTCATTTTACAATTGGCACCTTTCTGAAAATTTAGTAAAATAAATTATATGGATTTATGATGTATGTATTTCTGAACTAGAACAATTATTTTAATTTTTTATATTTTGAATTTGAACTTAGTTCACTATGCTACAAATATTTCTCATTTGATGCGTATTTGTGTTGTACATATTTTATTTTAGGACTTATCTGTAATATATTGTATAATGTATATGAAAGGAAAAAAGATGAGTTAAAAAGCTGTTTTTATATTAGTCATTTAATATTAAAAAAATGGTGTTAAATGACTCAGTAGTATAGAAATATTTAAGTGTATAGAAAGAACATGTTGCTTTCATGAGTATTCACTATAAAATATAATAGCTATTATAACTGAAGTATTTCATAAACTATTAATTTTGTTTTATTATTATTTTATTAAATTTTTAGATTCCTGTATCTGTGACTGAGATTGGTGATGAAGCTCATCCAGTTAAAGTTGGGTTATCAGATGCATATGTCATTGATAGAATAATATATTGTAAGATTTGATATACTTTTCTTTAAGAATATTTTGTTGCTATATGTTGAACATCTGCTAAAACTTAATATTAATATTCACTACTAAGTATATTATATTGTTTGTAATGTTAATCCCTTAGACACACAGTAGAAAATTATGTAAAATGTTTACTTCTGTGAGAAAAACACAATCAAAATATGAATAGATATACACATCATGAAATTGAAAAAAGAAATCTTTAACCATCCAGTCAATTGTATGGTCAACAATACACAAAATATAGTTTTTACTGGATAATTTCTGCTAAAATAATTTTAGGTGTAATTAATTTTGTTATTTAAAGAAAACAGAGGTTGATTATATTAGATGTACTAGAAATTATAAAATTTAAATGTAATGAATTAAATTTTGATCTATTTTTATTTTATATTCTGTTTGCTTTCATTTTTCTGGAATCTAGATTTTTTTTTTTTTTTTTTTTTTTTTTTTTTTTTTTAATTTTTGTGATAATAAGCTAGCTGCACTTTCTAAATTTTACTCGAATAAATGTTTGATTGCCTAATTGTTTTGTGCAATAAATTTTAATTGCTAGACTTCTGTTTGACTGAAAGTTAGATTTTATATCATTTTGATTTTTACTCCCTTATTGAAAATATTAATTAAGATTTTTTGTGTATTAATATTAAAAATCAAAACTATCTAGCATTATTTAATTTCTAGGGACATTTTTCTTAATACAATACACTTAAAATTATTCATTTTTAATTTACATTTATATTTTTTTAAATTGTAATAGATTCTGTTTTATTTTAACAACTTTTTATTCTTTGTAATAATTTAAGGCAAAGAAATGATACAATATATGTATGATGGGTGTGTAATCAGGATATATAATTTCTTATTTATATTTTTTTATGTATTTTAATGATGTGATGTATTTTATGATTACTTGAGATACATGTGTGAAGCTTACTAATATTATTTGGATTATAAATTTTTTTATTTTAACAGAATTTCTCAATTTTGTGTTACAAAAAATTTTAAAGTATTTAAAATTTTTTGTTACTTATTATTCTGTAAAGTTTACTATTAAATTTGTATTATGGTAAAAGTTCATAAATATCATTAAATCGTAGCTCCTAAATTAAAATTGAGATAGTTAGGAAAAAAATTATGGCCTTTGAAAGTAAGGGAAGGATACATTTTATTTAAAGATTTTTGATAAAAATATTATGGTACTTAAAATATTGTATGAAATCTAAAATATTTACTTATTAACCTCTTTTACTGATATTAAATAAAGATTTTAAACTCTTGAGCATCTATGTTCCTTCATGAGAACAATCAACTTAAAATATTGAATGAAATCAAATTATTAAGAAATAGATAACAAATTATTTAGAAAATATAAACAACCCCATTTGATATTCTATGATATTTTGCGAATGTAGAAGTTATCAAGAAAAAACCTTGTACAAGATGGTTGGATATGTAGAAGCAGATCTAAAGACATTAAAAATTAACCAATGGCAAACTGTAATGCCTAATTGAGTCCATTGGAGGAAGTTTGCTGAGATGACCTTGGGCTGTAGTGAAAGTGGAAAAGAAGTACTACTAATTTTAAAATAAGACTTGGTTAATGATAGTAAAAATGTCGTTTTTTCATGTCAGCATTTGCATACATATTGAAAAAATTCGAGTAATTTAATAGAAAATTTGAAACTGTCAAAAACGTTTTGTATAGATCCTTTATAGTTATGCAAAGGTCATAAAATTTTTTTTTTTCAAATACCAAGTAGATATTATTTTACTCTGTTGTCTGTAGACATTAAAATCATGATATTTATTTTGAAATGGTTCTTATTTTGTAAACACCAATAAATTATCTTGCATGAACTTTGAATTTATTAAAGTTATCTTTTATGAGACTCAATTTTTTTACTTCCATGTCACATGCCATTCTGAAGAAAATCTTGTTCAGTATAAAAAGGTTTTATTTTTCTTACATTTTATAGATTATAAGTAAATATTTTAAATTATTTTTACTAATAAAAAAAATCTGCCATATATGTTTAATTTTTAAAACTTTTAGCTCAATTCTATATTAAAATTATAAATGTTTGTTTTACACAAATATGATAAAATGCTAGAATAAAAACTGTATTTATTTCTGATGCATTGAAACTTATAAGTAATATATATTCTCTAAAGATAGTATATATAAATTAAATTTACATTATCAGTAGACAATGTACTTAAGATTGTTTATATCAGAAAAGGTGAAAAAATATGAACAATTTTTTATCATTTCACAAGAATGATGTGTTAAATTCTCAAATTATGTACTCCTTTAACATGTGTAATTTTGAAATAATTCAAGATTCAGAAAAATCAAGTTTATTTCAAATTATTGTAATGTAGTTACTGAATAATATATTTTTGTTTAATTTGAATTAATTATTGCTAGATTAGTAATAAGACTAAATAGTTTGTTTTACAAGTACTTCAGTTTATTTAGAAGTAGAATTTATAAAAAAAATTTAATGAAAATTACTGATAAGGAATTAATTATTCACTAAGAAATAAGATCTATGCTTAAGCAAAAAAATGGGAGGGGAGGGTTATGTTTAGTTTGTCATTAATATAGAAGTTTGGAAAAACATAATGCAATATAACCCTTAAGCTTTACAACATCAAATGTGTTCTTTGTTATGTTCATGAAAGAAATCACCATCAAATCATTTGTTTTAAGAGTTGTAAGTTTTAGATTGCACATTCTAATCATGTTGTCTTTGTATTGATCAATGCCTTTTTTAAAAAAATATTATTGTTTGAACATTTAATAAAGGATTTACATTTTCAGAATTTTAACTTATTTAAATGTTGACATTGATTGAAATTAAAAAATTTTTGTGTTTTAAATTTTGTAAATATTTTCTTTTTATATAATATATTTTCAGTTATTCGAAGAAAAACTATTTATGAATACCATCGGATTGATATGAAAAAGGAAGAAATTGGAAACAACACTGCAATTTATTTTACTGCCTTAACAAGTAAGTTTCTTCCTTGGGAATTCTTAAGAATAATATGTATGAAATTTACTTTAAATTTTAGGAATTTTTACTCTTAAACTCACTTTATTTTATTTAGCATAATTTCTAATCATTTTCTTAACAATTTGATTTTCAGTGTGCAAAATAGTGGGTAAAAAAACTGTTGGAAATTTATTCAAATCATTGGTTTCACATTGCATAGTCATTTGTAATCATGCTGATTGAAAAAATACAACTGGTTAGGAAATCTAGACTCAGTTCTAAATTTTTTGATGCTTCCCATGCTTATGTGTTTTCCTTTTCCTCAAAGCCTTTCTATCCTCTTATACAATGTTTACCTAAGTTGAATAAAGATGAATGAATCTTGTTTGATGAAACACCGTTTTTTCTTTTCTTCCCTTATATTTTTTTAGTATATAATTGGATTTCCAAATAAACACACTCCTTAAAGCATGGAATTTTGTTTTCTTGTAAATTTTATTTTTAGCAGTCATTTCCATAGCAGTGCACAATGGACAGTTGTAAACTCATCACAGATTAAAATGACTGATTTTAAGTTAAGCTCTCACTTTGAAAGAATTTCAGTAAAAGATAGTTATGTGAATAGTATTGATAGTGTGTATATTTGCAATAAAAAGGAAAATTACTATCAAAATTGAATTTATATGTGTTTGACTGTTTTAAGAATATCTCAGTTCTAATATTGAAAGTTGATTTATAAATAAAAAGAGAAGCATTTTACTAATATTTTTTAAGCTTCTTTATATGAAAACATTAAAAATTGAGAAACTAATAATCTGATTTTTTTATTTTAATGCTATTAGTAATTTTTCACATGAAAATATGCATATTGTAATTCACTATTTTGATGTAAAATAGTAAATAATGAAAACTTGATGTTATCAATTATAAGAAAGAACAAATTACTTCTCAAATTCGTGAAAGATCAATCCATGAAAGAAGTAAAGTTTTTGTTAAGTCTTTAGAGTACAAATTTGTACATTTTTCAAAATCAAAAAGGCGACATTCTTTATCAAAAAATAATTTAAAAACCGAAGTTTATCATTTTAGGCAAAACGTAGATCGTATGAGAAAAGCCGAAACTTTTGGTATATCTGTGTTACAATTCATAATTAAAAGTATTTTTCAGGGAAGGAAAACTCTGAATAAGTTACAAAGAGCATTTTGTGTAGGCTTGTGTTAGTATGTGGTATGAAATGATAAATAGTTATCCATCTTGTTTGGAGATGAGAAAAATTTAACTTTGATATAACATCTTCCAGAATTATCAAAAGTAAACTCATGTTTATTCAAAAAAATGTTTAAGTAGTATTTTCTGTGATGACTTAGGCTCTCTCTGAAATTATAATTATGATTATTTTCAAGTGTCATGAATTGATTGCTATGAGGAAATACTTTTCCATTTGTACTTGACTTGCATCGATAAAATTAGGCTCTTCAATAAAAAGTTGGTTATATAATAATATATCATTGCAGTAACATAAAAAAATCACTGTAAAAATGCTCACCAATAGTCTTAACTGTAGTGTCATTCTCCTAACTTTGTTGTTGCTTGAATTTCAAAAATATTAAGAAAGTAAACCCTTCATTTTAATTCAGAACTTACATTTCTTATTTTTGTATTTCTCCTATTATTTTATCAAAGTAAAAATATAATTTGTGTGAAGCTTTGAATCTTGATTTCATCTTAGTATACCATTTATTTCACATAATTTTGTACTTTTTTTATTTACCATTACTTTTAAATTGATTTTATGCAAATGAAATTAGCCTGAAAAATGCATCATTATATTTCTCCATTTTTATGTCTGATCAGGTTATAATAATGGTATGTTGTAAAGTCTTGTGATTGAAATTCAAAGTAAAAATTGGAAAACTTCCATATTTGGAACTCTTAATTATTTAAATGGTAATGATGGCTTGTCATATCCACTTAAAATAGAAATGGTATACTGAAGTGTAAAAAGAAACTTTTATACCACCATGTGACAGTAAATAAGGTGATCAGTTTAGTGATCACCAGAGGCTTAGTAATGAGCAACCACAATAATTGTTTCATTTATATTCTTCAAAATATTTCTTGATAAAAATATGTTTATGAGCTTATTGACAACATTCCAATCATTATATAATAGGCAATACACATCTAACTTCCTTGTAAAAACTTGCCCCTTTTTTTTGTGCACAGCATGATTAATTTCCTTTCTTGCTTAACATGTAATTACAGTCAAGAGTTTATAAAAAGGCCAAAAACCACCTTTTGAACTTGGGAAGCTGAAATTTTCTGTGCTGCTGGAAGTTGTTTCATCAATCTAAAAAACTGTTTTGCTCATTTAACTTATATAATTGTGTGATGTAAGATGCTGAAAACTTGTATGTAAGAAAAATTAATAAAAAACTCTAAAGCAACTTATTGTGAAAATCTTTGCAAAAAAGAATTTTGAACATTTTATTTTCAAAAATTTAATAGTATGTCATGGTTGCCTCCCCCTCCAAAAAAAATGTATTTCATTTGTTTTTTCATTTTTTACATTATTTTACAGATTTCATTTTTTCTATATTTAGAACTGATTGGATAGTTTTATTAGTAATTGTAATTATTTTTATATATCGTCACATTATAGTTACTGAGTATAAAAAAATATAATCATACAAATATTATTTCAAAACAGTTTGACAAATTTGTAAAAAATGTATTTGTTATTATATGTTTTTGCATGTTTGAAATATGTGTGTTTTCCTATTTGTATGTGTGGATAATAATTTAATCTAAATTTGCATTTTTGTTGTCTTGTTAGTTGTACACAAATCATTTACTTTATGTGAATATCCTACATTTGTAGCTTGCATGAGTTATCAGGATTGTAAATCTTGCATGACAGCTGATGTTGGTTTGGATTGTGTTTGGTGTGAAGCTGCTAAAAGATGTTCTGACGGTCTTGACAGATTGCGTCAAGATTGGCTTCAATCAAAATGTGATGAGGTTTGTATCTTGTAAAAATAAATATACATAGGAGAGATACTTTTCAATTATTGTAGTTATAGATTATTTAGAAGATCTAGATTATTATTCAATTATTTTAGTTATAATTGATTTAGAAGATGTGACAAATTAAAAAAATGAGAATGTTTACTTTATCTCATTTACATCACACAAATATAAGTAAACCAGTTTCTCAGAAATATTAATTGAATGATTTTAATAGTAACATAAGAAATACAGATAAAATGTATAATTATTGACACATTTGTTTGTATATCATGCATTTTGAACAGTATTCTCTTGTTTTTAAACAAAATAGTTGCAATAGTTATCAAGCAATTTTTATTAAACTTGTACATCTTGAGATACATTGTTAAAGTGTACTTAATAAAATGGTGTTTGCTATATGTAAAATGAAAAATAATTCAATTTCAAATATGTATGTCCTTATATTTCATACAGAAATCTAAAACCTTTAATAACAAAGTCTATTTTAAACAATGTTAGTTTTTTGTTATGAATTACCAGGCAGTGAAGGGTATTTTGCTGAGGAAATACCATGAAAAATATTCTGCATATTATAAGTTTTTTATATCATCTCTAGAATATTTATTTAGTAGTGTTGGATCTACAGTTCCAAAAGCTAATGGGAAATTGAGATAATCTTTTTCTTAATTAATAAACAAAAATAAACAATTTAACTGAAATATTGTTTAAATAATTGGTGATGTGTTTTGTCGAATTTGCATTCACAGGCAGTTCCTTGGGTTAAATTGATTTGTTTGCAAGAATACTTTATTCTGAAGTTTTTTGATGATAATTCATAAAATATTTTTATGCAAGTTCACAGAATTTTAATGATTGTTTTTCAACTGGCTGGTGCTCAAATATCACTCTATTATCAAATTCGGTTTTAGTAATTGAGATAGAAGCATTTTTCAACACTAAAGCAAATTAATATAAAATACGTTTTGCTACAATTAATATGTGTTTACTAATTGTCTTATTCTAAAAAAAATTCTTACCACAAAACAGTACTTCTCAAGGACAATTTCGATATTTCTGATAAATCATCCATGATTTTGAAGTTTGTCAGAAAAAAAGTTTTAACATATAAAACTTTTTTCTAAAAGAAAATAATGAGAAGTTAATATCAAAATCTATTTGTGTTAATAATTATGTTTTGTACATAATGTAGTAGAACTAAATAAATTTAAATTATATGCTGAAATTTTTTCAAAAATGTAGATTAAAATCATAAAATTGATTTTGCATTAATTTCAACTGGTAAGAAAGAATATATATACATATATATCCATAGAAATTGAAACATAATGTAACATACTGGATTTTTACCATAGTGAATTCTTGAATTATTGATCAAGTGGTTACCACACTTGCTTTTAGTTTAACAATTTGTATACTAACGTTAGATATAAAGATGTTTATTGTAATTTGAAATCCACTTTAAACAGTAGATCCTTATATGCGTAAAATGAGCATTAAGGGACGAAGAAATCATAACAATGAGTTTTCTTATGATGCATGGCAACTTTACTATTTAGATAATTTTTCCCCGTACTAAAATTGCAAATTTTCATAAAATTAAATTTTATTTGTGTATTTATTTTCGTATTGTTATTGAGCTATGCAATTGTTTAGGTTACAAAGTTTCTAATAATATAAAAAATATTTTCTGATCCTTTCCTGAAATAAGTCTTTTTATTACAGAAAGGTACTGTCAATTGCAGTTTGTTGCCTTCACCTGATGTTAACCCATATGTCCAAACTTTGACAGGTAGAAATTTATAATGTATTTTTCTCAAATGCTCTTATTACAAATTTCGACATAAGGTTCATAATTAAAATGTTCTAAAAATATTATTAGATTGTTATATGTATTGTGATAGATCATGAGAGAACCACTTATATAATTGTATGTTTCTGTATATACATATACAATTCACTATAAAATAAGCAGTCAGTTTAGATTTCTGTGTGTCTTTATTGAAGTTTTAGAATCAAATAAGTTTTGAACTAAGAAAAAAATCATATTTTATTATTGATTAATTGAAATTATTTGGTCTCTTAAATTTTATGTTATGTAAACCTATATTTTCTTAAGATTATTTTGATATACTTTTACTAAGCAGATTCATGTTTTTACAATATGAGAGTAATTGTGTTCAATGTAAAAATCATCACACTATTAAAAAGTAGTTATTTAGTTTTTCTTGTTACAATTTAATATTAACTATTCATTAGTTTTATGCTATTTATAATTTGTAATTCAAATAATTTTAAATGAAATATTTTTAAAGATAAATTTTTATCTAACTATGATTTATTATTATTATTTTATTAAATAGAGCAATATTAATATATCTTATTATATGCAAATTCAAAACAGAATGATTTTCATCATTAGATCATGTATCCTTTTTCTTTACTCTATCTTCTATAAATTCAACTAGAACTGTCTACTTCACTATTTTTTAATTAACTGTTTCTAGTACAATCAAAATAATCTCTTTTAAAAGTTAAACTATCATTTATTTTAATTATCACACTTAAAATATATAAATAAAATTCAAATATTGAAACTGTCTGTTGAATTTTTTGCATACAATTTACTTGTACCTTTTTAAAAATTTTGGCTTAGGTTTTTTTATAGACATAATTATAATATCCATGATTAATGCTGCACCTTTGGGACGTTTCATAGTAAAGCTTTTAGTATTGTGGAACTTATGTGTACTTAGGTAAAATAATATTCTGCAGCTAAGGGCTGAAAAATTGATAGGAATGAGGTTGGAGTTAAAGATATTGTACAACAGGAAGTAAGTCAGCTTGTTACAGTTGATTTGATTCTAATTCGATTTGGTATTGTTTTTATTAATCAAATTTGGATTGTGAAGAATCAGATTTTAAAGGTTTCGAGTAATGTAGTTTGCTATACTTATTTTTGTTGACAAAAATATGATATAAAGTTTTTATTTCAAATATTCAAGGTTGCCACTTTCATCTTTAGGGTTTATTTCTGTCTTGAAAAATATTTGGATATCTTTTATTTGAAACGTTTATTTTATAATAATAATATAGAATTTTTAAATTTTCACAATTATTTCCAAAGTAAAATTCTGAAAATCAGATTTTGTAACAAATGATAAATTTAAAATCTGTTCATGCTTATTTTTTAAATAAATATCTATGAACTTGTCACAACAATCTGTAATCAATGAATGCTCTGGTCTTTTGTTCAACAGACCATAGTGTGTTGTGTTTTAACTTTCAATTTTGGGTGTGAATGATTGTAGCAGTTCAAAATCAATTTTGAGTTGGATAACCTGGTGAAGTAAATTTTCAAGTACATAAAGTAATTGTAAGACAAGAAACAAATCAAATCAATGATAGATTTGCTAACTATTCTCAGCAAATAACTCTCTTTAAAGTACCATGATAAATCAACAGTGACTTCATCCTTGCACAGATGTTAAAGTGTTTCCTAGGTTTCTTTCCTTGCAACATTGTATACATCCCACTACAATGTGAGGCATTTATATTAGCAACCTATATCAAATAATGTGTTACTATGTCAAATAAGATTTGCTTCCTTAATTTTGACGATTATTTGTATGTATTGGACATAAGTAATTGATTATTTTTTTTTTATATTTTAACAACATTTATAGTAATGTCATTCATTATTTTACTATTATTTTGTAGGTTATGGCAGATACTACTTTGATCATTTACGTTTAAAATAATTGATTTTTGAATAATAGAAGTTTTGCCTTTTATAGGTTCTGTTGAAATTTTGGTGTGATGCCAAATACGGAACATTAAGTGTGACAAATAAGAACTTGGTATTAATTTAAGCTTTTTTGGGTATTTATTTAACTTGTTTTAAAATTATATTGAAACCGGTGATAAATTATATAGAAATTTAATAATTTTGGTAGTTATGTGTTCAACTTTTGCAAGTTCTTCATTTTCACTTAATGTTTTGTAATTATTTTCTGGTGTGCCCAGTATCAATTTTAGCATGTTTATTAAGCATGATAAAAGTTAAGTTTTTTAGTTCTTAATTTTTATTTTTTAGTATGTTTTATTATGTTTGCATGGTTTTTGTAGATTCACCATTCAAACCTTATACTTTCCCCCCTCAAACATCAAAACCTGATATTCATTTTGAAACAACGGCTTATCCACGTATGCCTTATAAACCAGGTCACACCGATGATAATGGAGCTTCTTCTAGTGCACGAGGTATAGCATACAACTTTTGATGTAAATATGTATTTCATTTAATAAAATATTCATTTGTTCATCTTTATTCTTGAACAAATGAAGAGTCTTCATAATTTATTATCTTATGTGCAAATTACTCAAGCTAAATTTATAAATTTTTTAAATCATGTATTTGTATATATCTTTTTTAAATATCCTGTGTATTTTCTTCTTATTAGTTAAGTCTGTATTCTAAATTAATATTTTGATAGCTTATTATAATATGTTTAAAGATTTTAAGCAGTATCAAATTGTATAAATGTTGATTTAAAAATATTAAATTAGTTCCTTGTATTTATGATTAACATTTTTTTAGTGGCTGAAGAAACCTCTTCAGTGGGAGTTGGAAGTGTAGTTGCTATTTTATTAATATTAGCTGTTGTTCTTGGTGGCCTTGTATGGGTAGGCTATGCATATCGTAACCCACATACTTCTTCTGGACAGCTTCTAATTAGAGTAAGTAATTTAAAGAACATTTATTCACAAAATGTTTACTGCTATTAGTAATCTTTTATAGTGATCTGTCTTTTGTAAGATGAATAAAAAAATTTTATGCATTAAATGCTAAATAAAAGTAAATGCTTGAGTACTTTTTAAAATGCATAACTGTTTGGTGCATTGCACATAAGTGGCCCTTTGTTTGCTGTAAAAATAAATAGGTAAATAATTGATATTAAAATGATTAAGAATTGTTAAAGTACAAGTTCTCAATCTTTTTCATATCAATTACTTATAAGTATTTCCTATCAATTTCAGTTTTAACAGATCTTCATTTTCAACTGTTATGGTTCTTTTGTCCCCACTTCCCCTAACATTCCAAAAACATCAGATTGGCTGCTACTAAAAGCAAATTTCTGAAATTTCCTTTTCCAGAGGAGGAAAGTTATTTTTTGAGTTAATGAAATAATGTTGAATGCTTTTTAAGTAATAAGATTGTGCTGTAATTAAAAAGCACCCTTAACTAATTATGTGTAACTTCATTACTTATGCAAAATGAACTTTCATGTGATTACTGTCATTTTGATAATGAGTCTCATTTATTTAGTTACATAATAGGTTTAATCTTCCATATCATAAATAGGTAACCATGTTTATAAAATAGCCTCTATATTGTACTTAAATTAACTTGCTTTTTTAAATTAATACCATTGCTTAACTTTTCATCCTGCATTATTTTATAATTGTGTTGTAATTTTTTAAAATATTTTTGAAAATAATTTATTAGAAAATGTAGTTTATTAGAGTAAATATTATTTTTGGCAAATTTTAATTTGTCATTTTTAAATTTAAAAACCTATATAAAAGGGAAAAATATAAATTGATAATTTTATAAATTATAACTTAAATAATTATTCATATTGTTACTTCTTGATTTTTCTCTCTGTTTTTAAAGAAGATTATAAAAGAATGTAAAATTTCTCGTGAAATATATTTTGTAAATGTATATAAACCCTGATTATAATGAAAAATAATTTTGGTGTCGAAAACATGAATATATGTGCATGAAAAAAATCTTAATTTACAGATTCTTCTTCTCGCTCATATATTATTGATCTATATTGTTAAACATATTCTCTTATCCAATTATTCAGAACACTGTTGAATTATACTTTGATAAGAATTATAAAAAATATGAAAAAAAAAAATTAACATCTTTTTACTTTCCTTAATACAATGAGGCTTAATAGCTAAATATTAATATATTGTATTTAGAGTAACTATTTGTTAAATGAATGTTCAATTCATGTTGAAAAGATAGAAAATGCATGATTGCTCCAAGATCAATCAGTATGTTGATTAAAAAAATAAGTATGTCAGATATTTTCTTTAAAAAAATTTTTAACAAAATAATTTTCAAATTTAGAATAAAAGGTTTTGTATATTATTGAATAGTTGGTTTAAATTTGGCATTATTTTTTAAAGTATGGCTAGATAAGTATGAAATTAAAAGTTCATATGCATTCTAAAAAGTCTAAAAGATTACAACATAATAGATAATTTATTTATGATTTTTTGTGAAAAGTTGTGGTTTGAAAATAATATTTATTTTAGTATTACTTTCCAATTTCAGTGAAAATAATAAAATTAAAAAAAAATTTGATACGAAAAATGTGAAATAAGAACAACTGAAAAAACTGCAATACAGTTGTGCAGAGAACTTTAAGCATTAGCATTTATTATTCAAAGTTCATAATCATCCTAGTCATGATTATTTGAAGGAATTGGCCAATATTATCTTAGTCATCATTTGTTCAAAGAATGATTAAAAGCATGCAACAAGTACAAACATCAAGTGCTAGATATTCAATGTTATGAGTTATGTGTAGGAATTTCTCATATTCTCATTCGGCAGCTACCTTATTTATTATATTATACCATTGACCGTCTCATCTCTGAAAATTTTTACAAGTAATAAAATAAAGTAGAAATATGTAATCTGCTGAAGAAAGATTTTTGTCTCTTTAAGAATTTATTGCTTTTGTCATAATTTAAGGGCCTATTAATACAAATTAATGTAAATACTACCACAGCAAATTAATAAAATTTCTTCTCCTTAAACATCCTTACAACTCTCTGAGATGTTCATTTTACTGCTTTCAGAACTTGTAAAAAATTTTTAATAATTAGATAATATTTTTTCAAAGTATTTATACACGTAATGAAAGAATTTTCTTTCATCATGGGTATAAATACTTTGAAAAAATATTATATTACTTTAAAATAAAATGTTATAAAATACTTTTTATAGTATTTTATTTTTATGGGATTCTTGTGAGTTACAATAGATGCTTGTTTTTATGAACTTATAAAATCCAAATTTTATAAAAAAATAAATTTAAGATCGTTTTTAAATAAAGTATTGTTTGAAAAAATTATATGCATTATGTGAGAAAGATTTTCAAAATAAAATTCTTATTTAAAAATAATTCTTATTTTCATTTTATTGATAAAAATCAGGCAAATAATTTTTTTTTCTGTTTCAAAACCACATTTTTAAAATTATATTCCCCCTCCCCCTTTATGTGAGAAAGCATTTCATTGGTTTTCCCAGAAAGTAACGCATACTTATTGGTGGTTCATCTGCTTATTTTCTGATGGTCACAGCACTATGCCATTTTCTGTTAAAAGTTCATAGGTCAATCAGAATTTTTACTGAAGCTGTGGAAATGAATGCCAATCAAAGATATAATTACAAAAGCTTCGATTTTTTTAATTTAATTTTATATCTTAAGTTCTATTTTTAGTTCCTTTAATTATATATTTTTTTTTTTTTTTTTTTTTTTTTTTTTTTGTTAAACTTGGTCTTTTTTTTCACACATTCTGGGACAAGCTTTCATAGCGTGCATTATACAATTAATTTGGGGGCTAGATTACACCTCCATTTGGAGGTTAATGTTTTTTTTTTTTAAAGACAGTTACAACTCACAATTGGTGTTTAATTATTTTAAAGTAATCTGTCAATCATTTTATTTATCTACTTATAAAAATAGCTTTTGCAGTGATAATGTTTTGAAAAAATGACTACTCAAAAACTCACCATTTCCAAGTATTTTGTATTAAATTTTTTTTACTGAAAATTTTTGTATTAAATACTTTATTAAGAACTAAGTGCAAAATATCTAAGATATCTGCTTGGTGGAATTATTTTCTCTGAAAACTCTCAATTTTGGAACTTTTATTTACTAAATCCTTATTTTTCAAATCACTGTTTAATGTATTGATAGTGGAGCTGTAAAGATGGTTATTTGGAAACTTTTCCTTTTTCTTAAAAATCTTTTTTTTTTAATTCTTTTTCTTAATTCTTTTAAAAAGAAGAAAAAAATGTTTATAGTAAACTTCTATATGTACTTTGGATTTTTGTTGTTTCTTAACAAATTATGGGAAATTCAGCTTTCCTTACCTACAAAATGATTAATCAGGATATTTCCACTGTTATAAAATTTTTACCCATTATAATCCCATTTGTCTAAATCAATTTTGACTTTTTATTTAATATAAAATTTTCATGATTATATATTATAGAAGATACTTTTTTCTGAAGTGTGTATGTAATCACTATTTTATTTATGTAATTTTTGCAAAAAAATTTCTGTAATTACAATTTTAATGATTTATATTCTTAAATAAAAAATTACTTTAAAATTTATCTCAATTTTTTATTGATGTATTTAAAAGGAGAAGCTAAATAAAATCTTTTTTAATTTTGATGTGGAGATCAGACATGAATTCATTAATTAGTTTTATATTTTATCCTGAATGAGTTGACATTTAAGTATGTTAATACTACAATTTATTTTTCAGTACCGTCCTACTCAATGGCGATTCCGAAGTGGTGAAGCAAGGTATACTGCTGCTTCTGTTCACATGTGAAGTGTCTAAATTCAGGACCTTAAAAGATGGATATTAAACAATATATGGTACATTCCCTTTTAACACAAGTGCACCTTAAATGCCATATCATGTCAGCACAAAATTCCATTATTGAAGAATTGTTGTTTGAATTGTTAGCATTTAGGAATAGCTATTGCAATATCTCTCAATTTGAAAAAGTTATTTCGTATCTAATCTACTTTGTTGAAGTGCCCAATCTTATGATAAGACGAGAATTATTTTTCAATTTTTTTTTATCTTTTATACTTTAGACATATTTTTGCTTCATTTAGCAAAATTTAAATGTATTTATTGAATTAAAATAATTTAAGTATTTATGATTTTAAAGTTCTAATACAACATCTTTTCTATGTTTGTTAATCTGGATTCATTGTGTTAATAAAATATTAATTTATTCCCTCTTTTAATTTAATAATTAAGTACAGCTTTTAGAGTATGTGCCTTTACTATGCAGCACTGTATTGTAAAATTTTATTTTTGAAATGTGATATTTACATATATAGACTTTGAGATAAGATAACTTTGTATAAAAAATAGACTCTTATACTCACCATGTTGACTTACAAATGTTTGGGAGTATTTTATGTGCTCTTATGTGAATTGTACGAATATGTGGAAGTGTACATGCTTTGGATTTTAACTTTCATAAGAAGTGTAATGATTGCTTTTATAGATGAAGTTGACTTATTTTAAGCCAAGCTGAAAATAGTTGTATGTGTAGCAAAAATTTCCAATTGTTGTAGGAAAAACATTTTATTTGAAGTTATATCATGTTTCTTTTACAAGT
This sequence comes from Latrodectus geometricus, assembly GCA_026290005.1. Taxonomy (NCBI): domain Eukaryota; kingdom Metazoa; phylum Arthropoda; class Arachnida; order Araneae; family Theridiidae; genus Latrodectus; species Latrodectus geometricus. Next base: position 13,111 of record JAPDSC010082145.1, on the reverse strand, counting down.
ATTTTTTGAAAAAAATTGCAAGATTTTAAAGAGCTATTTTCTCATTCGCTATATATTTTTATGAGTTAGTTCTTTGTAGTTTATATTATCTAAACAAAAAAATGTATTATTTCAAAAATACAAATTTTTAGAAAAATTCACATTTGGTAAAAAAAACACCATGTATGTAATGTTTTAAACTATTTTCGAAAGTTTATTTTATATTGTGTTCTGCTTAAAGAATCGATAAATACAGTTGTATAGATTTGAATTTTTTCTAAACGCCTTTCCATTTACTGAAAGCTTGTGTTTGTTCCTAAAATATCTCTGTATGCTAATATTTGTATTGTACTAAAATTATTCTCTAATTTTTATCTGTTGCAATGGCATTAGTAAAACAATTCTGTTGCTATATATTTTTAAGAAAAATCATATCAAGCAATTTTATTGCTGGTAGATCTCATGTTCAGAATACTTCTGTTTTGATAATTGAATTTTTATTTTAAAAATTGCATTTGTTACTTGTAAGTTATTCCTAGTTAATGAATCAAAATTAAGTTTTAATCAATTTTAGTACTATTCTGATTGCTATGAAATTAAAAAAAAAAAAAAAAAAAAGTTGTTGTCATCGATTGTTATGTATTTTAATCTTTATCCTTTTTAAGAAAATGTTTGTAAATTCAATTTTTATATTTGTGTTATTGAAAAATTACTAAATTTTTAATGCATTTTAGTTTTGAATCTCATATTTTATGATAATGAATTTTGTGTGATCCCAGTTGTGAGTTTTTGCTCAAACCCCGAGTACTTTTATTATTTGCTCAGTTCTTGCTTTTATTTAGGAGATGTTCAAAGAAGACTGCTTAATGAAATATATATATTTGCATAATAATATTTAGTTTTGTAAAAATAATAAATTGTGGTCATTATCATAATTGTACATTTGTTAGTTTTTGATTGTGCATTGAACATTTAAGACTTATGCTAATTGTAAATAAAATCAGAACTTTTTGAAATATTCAGTTTCCTTCATTTTCCTTATTGGGTATAGTTTGAAGTTTTGATATCAATTATTATGTCTTGAAATGCCTTTAAAGCATAAGATTGAGAGTAATGTCTAATCCTGGTAGAACATGACTTATAAAATAGTAGGCGCTCAGAATAATTATTAGATCTTAAATGATGTATATAAAACATTATAAAAATTATTTTGATACTTAATTACTTAATATATGCTTCTTAAAAACTGTCACTTTATAAGAAACACATAAGTAAAATTTATATTTAAGAATGACTCTTACTTTAATTTTATTGGTGATAAATCAGCCTAAGTAACGTTAATCCTTTCTGTTTCAAAAGTGCATTCGTAAAAATTCATTGTTTTTCTAGAAAAGAGTTAATCTTGTTAGTCATTCATCTGCTTGTTTGCAGATGACTCTTCTCTGACGTTATTTTCTTTTCTGATGTCCATTCTCATTCATTATGTTCTCAATAATTTAATCATCTCATAGTTCTGACTTACAAATTGCGTCTGAATACGTATTCAAAGACTCGAAATAAAATTTCGATCATCAGTGGCATTTTTGTCGTAACTCACAGATAGAAACTCATGTTTACTCAAGTTAGTTAAATGTCATTGTCTTTCATCAGTTATGAATACATGTAACTGATTTGACATGTAAGCTTTATTCGTTATTGAAGAAACCAATAAAGCTTACATGTCAGAATTACTTAACTGTCTTTCTTTTATAACATTTTTTCCAAGCACAGGTTGATAAGTGCATTGTTTCTATAAGGTCAGCTTTTTAAGATGATTCTGACCCATAATCACTTTTTGCATATTGTTAAGTACTTGGAAAATTATCTTACTTTATTTGTACTTGAAATTTATTATGCTCTATGCAAGTGCTGTCAGATGTTAACTTGATTAAATGAGAATAATTCCTCGTAACAATCTGATATTTTAACATCTGCAGTGAGGTTATTCATAATTCGGAAGATTTATGATTCTCAAATTAAAACGTCATTCCTAGTTTTCTCAACCGCATAATAATGTAAAAAAAAAAAAAAAAAAGATTGGGGATGATGAAAAACAAATAGAAAATTGCATAAAAGTGAGTTTGTTAATGCGAATTGTTATCATTGTGCCTATGGACCATGTTAGCTATCCAATCGCTTGTTCTTAAATTAGATTTGTAAAAACGTAGTTTACTGTTTAAATTCAAACGTTAAAAAAAAAATAATAATAATGCATAGCTAGGAGGAAAAATTAAATGATTCCATTCAAAGGAGTTTCTACATTTGTGAGTCTAAATATAAGGTTTAATTTTACTTGATCAACTAAAAATTAATAAAAATATTATTCTATGATCAAAAGTTGATTAGTAATACAGAGGCCCTATTAAAATGAAGTTTTATATATATTAGGTTGGGGAAAAAGAAATCCATTATTTTTACATGAACTTAACGTAACTACTTTTGGATTCACTTTGTAAAAAGGTTTAAAACAGCTTTCATGTAAGTTTTTAGGTCTTGCGCGTTACGACTGCTGACATGCGGTTAACTTCGATCATTTTTGATATTTTACAGACATTTTCGACGATGCTGTATCCACATGCGAGGTGCATCTCTAACATCAAAAATACCCGAACGGAATCGACGAAACAAAAATTGTACGTAACTGGTTGTTACAGTCTTATTTATATAGGACGATAAACACCTTTCACAATTTTAGCCACCCTGCTATCTTTTTCGCCGTTACAAGAGAAAAACGAAAATGTATCGAATTTTCTGTTTGTTGTCTTCCATTTTTGAAACCTTGTACTCGTAACTGAATTCATCAAACAAAAAACCGCAAGAGGATATTTTAGTGTCTAATGTCACCTTTCCAACAAGCATAAATCTGAAATTGTTTGATAGATACCTCACGAAATATCGATCACTACAGACGTCTACCGAAAAAATAATGGATTATTTTTCCCCCAACCTAATATATGGTTTATTTCAGATGAATCCTTAATTGAACATTGTTATTACAGAAAAATCACAATTTGTACAACATATTAATTTAAGCAGGTATAATTTTTAGATTTCTCAAATTGTCCCTTCTAAAAAATGGTAGAAGTCTGAGTACTGTACTTTTATTAGCACATTTGAATTAATGATTTAGGCTTTTAAAATAAAATCTTTAGCATTATGAAATGACTTTTAATAGCTTACAAGCCTGGGAGTCCTACCTATTGTGCAAGATTCAAAGGCTAAACTGAATTGTTTGCACTCTTGTCTTTAATTCAACAGACTGTGGGATGAATTCTCACTTCGAATATGTATGTTCAGAGTCCATTTTAAACTATTGGTCCGATCCAATTAGTAATTCTTGTGCTATAAATGGTCTTAGAGCACTAATCAATCAACCATTCAAGAGGAGAGAGAGAATATGTCGACAAGAGAAATGTAATTTACATGCGAAATCCTTATGCAATGTTTTTAACATATCTTGGGTATTGAGTTTAATGTATCTGCCGAAGGAATTTAGAGGCATTTAGCAGTGTCAGTGGAGAAAAATACCTGGTTGTTGAATATAAAATCCCTCCATTGATGTGGGATAAGGACATTAGCTCAAATGTCTGTATTGTTTCTTGACCATTTCTTATGATTAGGTGGTTAATGTGAAATTCTACAACTTGATGCAGGTTTGGCGCATTTTCTAAGTTTCGCGCCAAGTGCTGTAGTTTTCTCTGTAAGTTGGAAAGACTTTAGTTAAAATTATTAAAAATAAATTAACTGTACAAGTATTCTGGCTAAAAACTGTTTAACTTTCTGCATCTTATTTCTAGAGAATATAAAAATGTTTTCAATATTATCTGCAATGTGAAATCTTTTTAATATCACGGATAGCATCAATTCAGAATTGAGTATCTCTGAATAAATGATGTTTGTTGAAAACCTACAAATTTAAGTGAGTAAAAACTTCCTAACATTTCAAAACAACCTGCTGTTATTGAAATCTACAATACTATCAGTCTTATAAATCTATCAGACAATATAAATATAGTCTTTTAAAATAACAGATTTTTTCTTAATTATTTAATTAAATTCTTATATTAATTTAATATTTTGTGTTATTATTAAGTGAAATCTCAAAGAATTAAGAAAAGGAGAATTCTTTTTAACTTGATGGTATATCGTTAATAGTAGCGTGCACACAATATGTTTAAACCTCTTTTACCGCTTATCTGATCTTGTTATTGCCATTAAAATTAGCTAAATATTTGTTTCAATTTGTTGGAATATCCTATCCTGACAGTAGTTAAATTATATCATTTATATAGTTTAACCATAATAATCATCTCTAGTTATAAAATGGATATAAATATAATTTATATAAATTATAGTTTAGTAAAATCTATATATATTATAACCATCCATACTTTTATATTGTATCAAGTATTTCATAACAAGCTGGATATCACTTAACGCCAAGTGAATTTTCCTCCTGTTGTATATTTTAATTAGGTATATCCATCACATTCTGTAGTTAAGTTTTTTTTCAACTTGTGCTGATTCCTTAAATATGGATTTAAATATAAAATTGCATGTGAAATTGATTCATTTGTAAAAAAAAAAAAAAAAAAAATTAGAATTTTTTAGAGCTTTATATTTTTGTTTGTTGTTGTTACTTATGACACTTGGTATAGTCAAGTTCGCCTGTTGGGGACTAGGCGAATGAAGTCAGAAAGAGCGTCTTCCGTTTTTGAACAGAGCAGGTTATCTAATTATTCAGACTTTACAGCCCATTTCTTGAGAATATATCATACACGTTTCACAAAACTCAGGTTCAAGAATTTTCGGCGTGACAAGCCGTATAATATATAACCATTTTCAAAACATCTACATAAATGGCACCTAGCATCGAGATATTTAAAGGTTAAGAATAACCCACATTTCATCTAACGCAAGAACAGCGTCGGAACTTATTTTTAACAAATTCATATCAGTGACTAAAAGAGCACTCTCATACGAAAGTGGAAGTACAACTTCGGTTCATAGATGGCAGCACCCCATCTAGGTCTTTCAGTTTAGAGATTGAAGCCAGAGAAGTTCCATGATCTGGCTCCAAACACTTCCAAAGGTATTAATTTGGAATGGGAACATAAGGGAAATTGGGACCACGACATATTTTACGTGCTCTAGTTGCCTTTAATGAACACGATGGATTTTCGGATAAACCTGTATTCGATCTTATTGCCTTCCTCTAACGAGAACGACGTCCTAACCAACCAGATCACCGCGACCTATATTTTTTTTTAAACCAGTTCATTACCATTATATTATTGTATTAAAGATAAATAAATAGTCGATTCATGTATTTTTATTTTTAGTAATAAATATAAACATGTGCTTTTGTTCTTTCTGGAAAAAGTATTAAAAGAATGAATAAACAATGGTGTATAAATAATATAATATATTTTTGAAACCGAGTTCTATTTAAGGTTTGAAAGTGTTAGCTTTAATAAGAGAATAAAGAAGAATTTAAAAATATTCTTCTTCCGATCTCTACTCACGATGACTTTCATGCCTTAATGCAAATGATTGCCAGACTAGTATATAGCAACTTAGAATTCTAATAGATTATTATAGATAATGAGTAAATAATAATGAAAGATATATATTGGATTTAAAATATTTTATTAATAATATGTACAACTTTCCTTAAAAACTAGCGAAGTCTAATTTAATATTTTTCTAATTTCGATGCTACACACGGTCCGATCAATATCAGTCATTCATCAAAGTATTTAAAAAAAAAATAATTAAAGTTCATGAGATGTCAGATTGCTTAAAGATGTTCCATTTTGGAGAATGTGTAATTCGTGTTCCATTGCCCTGCTTGTATTAGCCCAGCTGGGAAAAGTGTTCAAGTCAAACAACGCCACACCCAGCGTATTCAGCATGAAAAGTTGAACGCCGCAGCACACTAGATTCATTACAAGCCCAGGTTTCGCCTGTAACAAAAATAGATCAAAATAACCTAAAGTAGAACTAGAACAAAAATAGTATCGGATGACGAAAAGTATCTTTCATAAACACATTTAGCAGGTAAAAAGATAGCTATCATAAACTAAGTAAGCTTTCATACGATAATTTTTATCTTTACTTTACAAATCGATGTTTATTATCTTGATAAATTAAGAACTTATTTTGTGTAGCAGTTATACACCATAAAATTCTAAATAGCAAGGACGAAAATGATTTGATTGTCCATGCAAATCATTGAAAGATTACTTTGAAAGAGGTGGGGAATAATTGTTGGCGATGCATGGGGAACGTATTTAAGAATAAACAAAAGATGTTAAAATGTTTTTGAGATATTAAAGTATGATTGAGCAAAATTTAGTATTATTTAGATGCAATAATACGGGATAGTATCATTTAAGGTTTGCTAATGATCGAAATGAAAAAGCGGTAAAAGCATTACATAAAGCGTGCTTACACTATATATTATTATCTCCTTAAAATTGTATAAATAGTTATTGTTTTTAAAAAAAAGTTCTCGAGATATAGGAAGTGGTTATTCTCTTCAAGACTAGGCAACTTGCAGTGGTTTATTTTTTTAAACTTAGTTCTGATAAAAATCAGAACTAAATTTAAAAATGAAACACTTTTACGTAGGTCAATGTTTTGTCAAGTGGTCTCCTACGGTTGCCAAATATTTGAAGGTGCAGCTGATAGTAATCCCTAAGAAGCTCCTAGTAATTCAAAACAAAACACTCAGAACTATCTCTAATGCACCATGGTACTTCAAAAAAAAAAAAAAGGTATCATACGTGACCTATGTATCACTAATATCTGTAGTTATACATTTTATAGATAAGAGGAAAGCTCTATAGCAATTTCTCAGATAATAACCAAGATACCAATCTTTAAGATTTTTAATCCATAGCAGGAGTAATTCAAAAACAATACTTAACTAAACTAAACAAAATAATACTGTAGCTCCAGCCTAGAAGAAACACCAATAACAAAACAATCCAGAAGAAACACCAATAACAAAACAGCGTAGGTTAGTTTAATAACAACACAAATATACAGTCACTTTTAATAAATTTGTATTTATTATTAATTTTTGCTTTTTTTCTCTGTCTTCTTTCTTTATTTGATATAAAAAACTAAAATTAATCATTGATAAATAATTTTGCATTTACAGATATATTAATCCTTTTTACTAGTTTTTTAAGTACACTTTATCTCACTGAAAATAGAACTTAAGCTTTTGAGCTTCATAAACTATATCTTCGTCTATCATTAAAATTTGTAAGTTAACATATCCTATTTCGTATTTGAGTTTCGAATAGTTAACATCCTATTTCGAAACTCAAAGAGGCACGTTAAAAAGTCAAATACAAAGTTGTAGCATGGTATAAATTTAACTACAGAAGACATATGCGCGTAGACGCATGGAGAAAAGAACTTGTAAAAAGCATTTTATTGTATATACAAGACATATTAAGGTATACAAGTTTCACCATTATTACATTATGCGATTTGTTAGAAATGAAATATTTTGTGATTATATTTTATTTAAAATATTTGTACAATTCGTGGTCATATACTAACATTTAAATTGAACATTCGCAGGAAATGTGTCTAATAACAACCTATTGTTTTTTTCTGTCCAATGAGGATTTCCAATGAGGTAGGACCTCTGGCACTTCTTTTCTTAACATTTCTGTTAGTTAAGTATAATTTAATATTAAGTCGTTATTGCTGCATAATTTCGAAATAAATTGTTTTTTGTGTTTATCTCCTTTAGTTTTTGAGATAAGACAACAAACTTCTAAATTTTACTGTTAGGACCATTGCAAGTCAATTTTTCTTGTAGGAATTTTTTCACTTTCGGGTTGAATTGCGGTTTGGGTTCCCTTCCTCGCCAACTTGTCGATAAACACGCCAAGTGTGGTAACCAGGACGTTTTTTATCCTTAATGTGCTCTTTATGGCATTTCTTCACAAAAATAATATCTAAAGAAACCCCCATACATCATTTTTAAGATTCTCAGGTATTTAGAAATTTATTTGTTTTATTGTATTTTTATTTATTCATTTTTTCGAATATCATAATTTTTATTTACATTTCAATGTATTTTTTGTTATACAGTTCATAAAAAAGCATCGTTTTGTTTTTATTGCCATAGCAAAAATGAAAATCGTCAAAAACTGGTATTTCATTTTCGTTTCCATAGCAACGGCGTTTTTGAAAACGCGCCAAGCAGGGTATCCAAAGCACATTTTCACCCAGTTTTTTTATAACCATAATTGTCGGTATTTCAAATTTAAGTAGATGAGATATATGACTTACTGGTTACCTTGTGTATTTAATTTAATTTATATATTTGCTTCAGTATACTTTATATATTAATCTCTGTTTATATTTCTGAACAAGTATTTACTACTCCATTTTGCATAAAAAATAATTTACTGCTAATTTAAATGTTTAAAAAGTCTAAGAAATTATTATCATAATAAAACCCTATAATACAAATTGGAAAAAAATAATTTACCATTTCAATGGTTCTCATGTTTCCACTTTCGAAGGCAATAGCGTTGGGTGGAGTGGCAACTGGCAACATAAATGCGTAGGAACACACAACGGACACCGGAAGCATCATAAACAATGGATTAACTCCGATGGCAATGGCCTGAAACGTTAAGCATGTAGTGATATTTTTAAGCTGTACTAAACCTATCTTACGCTACACCATACAGAAGTGTATGATATACATAATATACATATAGTATAAGATAAATTAAAATAACATTTTAACATATGTTAACTTAAATGCAAATTAATTATAGTAAACAAATTAATTTTTAAGTTTTAAGTAGAAACTTTTCGTAAAACTGAAATACTTTTGCTTCATGTAGAAAGAATTAAAAAATTTGAAAAGGACTTACCATTTGGCTAAATACTGGTAACAAGATTGTGGCTGTTGTAGTGTTGGTTACGATTTCTGTCAACATGGCAGTCATGAAACACACAATAGCCACTATAGCACTTGGTGACAAAACTTGAAGAGCAGACAATTTCGTACCCAATAACAGCGATAATCCTGATCTCTAGAAATGGGAACAAAATATTTTTTTTAATAATGTGAATAGAATTATTTACATTCTAATTTGTCAAGATTAAATATATGAGTGTACAATATCTCCTCATCGAATTATATTATTTTTTCACTGAAATTTTACAATTTCTTAAAAATTGTAGCATGTTATATAAAATTCGCACTAAATTATTCTAATTTGAGATATAATATTAGGTTGGGGAAAAAGAAATCCATTATTTTTACGTGAACTTTATGTAACTTCTTTTGGATTCACTTTGTAAAAAGGTTTAAAACAGCTTTCATGTAGATTTTTAGATCTTGCGCGTTACGACTGCTGACATGCGGTTAACTTCGATCTTTTTTGATATTTTATAGACATTTTCGACGATGCTGTATCCTCATGCGAGGTGCATCTCTAACATCAAAAATACCCGAACGGAATCGACGAAACAAAAATTGTATGTAACTGGTTGTTACAATCATGTAGGACGATAAACACCTTTCACAATTTTAGCCACCCGGCTATCTTTTTAGTCGTTACAAGAGAAAAACGAAAATGTATCGAATTTTCTGTTTGTTGTCTCCCATTTTTAAAACCTTGTACTCGTAACTGAATTAATCAAGCAAAAAACCGCAAGAGGATATTTTAGTGTCAAATGTCACCTTTCCAACGAGCATAAATCTGAAATTGTTTGATAGATACCTCACGAGATATTGATCACTACAGACGTCTACCGAAAAAATAATGGATTACTTTTTTCCTCAAACTAATATATATTTACATATACGTATGAAATTATGTATATATACAGCTTGATTTCAGCTTGTTTTTCAAATTGAAAGTGGTGATAGTACCTATACAGATGAGCAAAAATTGTCATAAAATATAGAGTCATATTTCACTCTGAGAGGCAAAAATGAGTTAATATAAACACTTTCAGCAAGAATTTAATTACGAAGAATTTCAAGTCATCATTTCTGACAGAATTTTGTACCTGTCTAGGTAGCATAACACCTAAGACAATAAAAAATTTATCATAAACAAATTTCTACTGAAAAAAAGCAGAATTTTAGTCTTAGTTGGGACTTTCGTCTTACATGTAAAAGCTAATGTCAATCAGAGCAGATGGCATTGTTTTTAATAAACGATATAACACTCCCGCTTCATGTATAATCCAAAAAGTTTCGTGAAATCTGGTGGAGTAAACGTATGAGGAATTGGTAGATATGCATCTTAAATATGATGAAGCAAAACAGAATGGAAGTGAAACTCGAGGATTGTACGAATAGCGGTTTCCAACTCGACATATTCCAACTTAAGCCACCCAACCTGTCGAGTGGTTAGCGTAACTGACTACGGATGGAGAGGACCTGGGTTCGAATCCCGGCTCGGGTATGGATGTACTTTCTCTCTCTCTGTGTTTCTTGTCCTTTCCTCAGATGATGGGTGAAAGTGGCCCTTCCTATAAACGGTTTTGTGGTGGTGTGGCGTGGGCGATGCTACTCGTACCTCCGTGATTCGGTTCACAGGTGCCCACCGGGTAACGATAAAATGAGTAGCAGTTTCCGGCCTTGTTGCGGCAAATAGGCTAATGTATACGTACTTGCTCAAGAGTGACCGCCATTAGAAACAAAAGAAATATTCCAAGTTAGTCCTTTTTCAAATGTTAATTGATGATACCAAATAAAAAAAAGAAACGATTTGATTCTTTATTTCAAACAGACTTTTGTTGAGAGATGTCTGTGAAATAACCTGAAGATCTCATGGTGGAGAATCGTTGTCGCCAGCGACAAAATCAACATGGCAACCAGGAATATTTGAGAGAGAACGCCAAATGTTCCTTCGCTGGTGTTAACTGTGTAACGATTCACGTATTTGGCATTTTGAGCACTTGCAATGAGTTTTTGACAACGCAATAAATCTGATTGATAACTTTCGGTATCAATTATGCATTCCCCAAACATTGTTGTAAGTTCAAATTGGAATTCTAACCTTCCAAAGTGGAAGGCTATTTAATTTAAATATTTGTCTAAAAATTTAGATTTAAATATTTGTCTCATCTGATCACTAGCTTTTGATTTCCTTTCATGGACACATGTGTCCATCGCAGTTCAATAAATAAAGTTGCCTCTGTATTCTAACATTTTGTTTTTTACCATTTCCAAATCCTTATTGCTCAGGAACTTATTCTGTGTATGGCAAATAAATATGATTGTGAATTTCACCTAATATATGATATATTTATATATTAGGTTGGGGAAAAAGTTATCCATTATTTTTTCGTTAGACATCTGTAGTGATCGATATCTCGTGAGGTATCTATCAAACAATTTCAGATTTATGCTCGTTGGAAAGGTGACATTTGACACTAAAATATCCTCTTGCGGTTTTTTTGTTCGATTCATTCAATTTCGAGTACAAGGTTTTAAAAATGGAAGACAACAAACAAAAAATTCGATACATTTTCGTTTTTCTCTTGTAACGGCGAAAAAGATAGCCGGGTGGCTAAAATTGTGAAAGGTATTTATCGTCCTATATATGACTGTAACAACCAGTTACGCACAATTTTGGTTTCGTCGATTCCGTTTGGGTATTTGGATGCTATAGATGCACCTCGCATGGATACAACATCGTCGAGAATGTCTATAAAATATCAAAAATTATCAAACTTGACAGCATGTCAGCAATCGTAGCTTCGCACAAGACCTAAAAATCTACATGAAAATTGTTTTAAACCTTTTTAGAAAGCGAATCTGAAAGAAGTTACAAAAAGTTCACGTAAAAATAATGGATTTCTTTTTTCCCAACCTAATATTAGATGAAATTTTTACTATATAAATTTATTTTATAATTTTTATTATATAATATTTGACACTTTTTAATGCATGAATTTTCCTAAAATGATTAAATTAACTTATATTCATTTAAAATATAATAATTAAATGATAATTTAAGTATGAAATATCGTTTAGATTTTAAAAATAACATTTTCTTGTAAAGACATCTGAACAAAAATAAACCGAAGCGTCTTGAATTGATTATAATGAATTGATATGTTAATTTATTAGTTGAATATTTGCTAAATACTTATGTATCGGAATTAATCTTTATTAATGTTGTTAAATGATGTATAATGCATACAGAACGTCATTTAAAATTAAAATAACATTTATTATATAAAACTTGTTAATTGACATACATTTGTAAGCAAAATTATCTATAGTAAAATGTAAGAAAATTAGATATTTTTTCCCAAAGAAATTGTGTTCTCAACATGTTTATATAACCAGTCACATTAAGAAAAGCGTTTTGTTTCATTTAATTCAACGGTAATTTTTAGGGAGCTAAAACTAATTCAATTTTTTATTATCTTGTTTACAATTTATTTCCTATACCAAACCCATATTAATATTTTTTTAAATTTTACTAAGTTTCGTCAAACTGTTTGTTCAAACAGATGAAGTTTAATTGTGGTTGTCCTACAATAATTTCAACTTAAAATATCCATTGTTTAATAATGTTCATGTCACTTTGTAAGAAATTTACAATTTAAGAATTATAAAGGTGCCATTTCTGATACATATTAGGTTGGGGAAAAAGTAATCTATTATTTTTTCGGTAGACGTCTGTAGTGATCGATATCTCGTGAGGTATCTATCAAACAATTTCAGATTTATGCTCGTTGGAAAGGTGACATTTGACACTAAAATATCCTCTTGCGGTTTTTTGTTTGATTAATTCAGTTACGAGTACAAGGTTTTGAAAATGGAACACAACAAACAGAAAATTCGATAAATTTTCGTTTTTATCTTGTAACGGCGAAAAAGATAGCCGGGTGGCTAAAATTGTGAAAGGTGTTTATCGTCCTATATAAGACTGTAACAACCAGTTACGTACAATTTTTGTTTCGTCGATTCCGTTCGGGTATTTTTGATGTTAGAGATGCACCTCGCATGTGGATACAGCATCGTCGAAAATGTCTATAAAATATCAAAAATGATCGAAGTTAACCGCATGTCAGCAGT
>JAPDSC010082137.1:0-37332 GCA_026290005.1 Latrodectus geometricus | reverse complement strand
GGGGGGGGGTACTTGTGATTCCACCATGAAATTTTTAAAAGCATAACAGAATAAAATACTTAAACTGGTTGTTAATATTGAACCATATATTAGAAATTATATTATAAGAAAAAGCCTGGGTATTCTCACCTTGAAACAATTTATTAGAGACTTTGTCTTCAGGTTCTATAACAAATTAGAAGTAATAAATAATGCTGAAACGGAAGATGCTCTATCTGATTTCATTTGCCCAGTCCCAGACGGGCGGGCTTGGCTTTCCCATGTGTCATAAGTGACATTAACAATGGGATTGCTTAAAGTTATATTTTTAAATTTTCTTTTATCAACTCTTGATCACAAATCTGATTTCCTCCCAGTTAGTGATAAAAGATTGAAGAATAATTGAAAATAATGACAGCGAATTAACAATACAACAATCTATCTTACTCCTTTCTCAGGTTTTTATTTGTGAAATGTAGTCTGTATCCAAAACACATGTAGCAGCTATAGATATTTAAGAGATCCGTCTGCATACAAAAAGTTTCCTTACATGAAGTTACACATATTTGTTATTAATACATCAGTATTTGATGTATTTTAAAAGAAATCTATTGTCTTATAGAATCATAAAATTACAAAATTACGGATTTCTTAAACGCGCATTTCTTAATGAACGAACAAAAATCAGTTACTATACACCATAAATTATATAAATGAGAAAAACTTTCCTTAAGAGTACCGTTTTGTGATTCCCATATATTTATTTTTAGTGATTGCCATGAGACCAGGCCTAGTTATTTAAAAGCATAAAGTTTAAGTACTATATGCACTATTTTTTATGCAATAGCAGATGAATTTGTGTAGACTTATCAGTTCCGATGAGTGCAAAGGAATTGTTCAGGCCTTTTCACTTACTCATGTTTCCTTGCTTATGATCCATATTAGCAAGATCTGTTTATAAAATGCATATCTAGATGGCAAACATTGATTTTTCAGGAAGGTATTGTTGAGATGTTAAAACTCTGGTCTTCGGTTCAACAGTTCGTGGTTTTGATTCCTTTTCAAAGCGTTGTGGTTTGTATCTGTTTGTAATCTACTTTAAATTGTAGATTCCGGTTCAATAAGCGTAAACTGGTGAAATTGATGGTAGAATGTCTAACAATTATCCAATCCAGAAGTTATAGTTTATTTATATCATTACCCATTATAAAATTTGTGGAAAGTTATGTCCATACTTATAATAAATTATAGAATAAATTATTCTATGACAATTAATTGTAATAAAAATAATTATTTGTAATACATATGATTATGAAACTTATTATTTATAATACACGTGAACGAAATTAAGATAAAGTGGTGATTGTGATAGTAAAGGATTAAAATCCGCCCCACCATTTACAAATTGCAGTCGAATCCAATTGCTTCATGGTATCTAAGTGACTTTTTTTCCTGTCACAGACTGATATATCTTATTGAACTCTTTATTAAATATGGGAAAATTATAATTTGTGTCCATAAAAAATTCTAGTTATTTAATTTTGTAATAAAAACCTTAACATTTTTAAACAATACAATATTTGATTCAAAATCAATTCGTTGTTTAATGTCTATTTTGGCTATATATTTCTACTACAATTTTTTATTGCTGTTACATTAATAGTTTCTTTTTCTTATTCCGTTCGTCTGAAATTCGAATTTTATTTCTAAGCAACATTTCGATGCTTGTAAACTTGCATGTTGGTCAGATTCAGGAACTGTCGCAATATTTTCTTAAAATTACTTTTCAGTTAGATTATATACAACAATATATAATGTAACTTGTATTATTATTATTCAACTGGGTGGTAATTTGATCTAATATTCGGCTTCACTGGCTGCGTACAATACGCCCGAGATGTCTCTCACCAACTGTAAAGGCTAATTGTCCTTTGCAGTTTCCAAAATCGCTAATTTTTTCCACCATCTTTATATCCTTGGTATACTCTTGACACTGCCGACCTTGGAAATCCTAGCTATCTGATGATTTCAGAAATTGAAGGCCCATACGTCGCGCACCAATGATTTGTCAGCGATCGAAGGAGTTTAAATCAGGCAGTTAACCCACATTGACAATTTCAACAACTAATTTAGAGCAACCACAGTACGAGCTATATATGTAACTATTATAGTGTCCTCCCTTGTGTATAAATGGTGCGCAGAGCTACACAATTCGCGTAGCCCTTGCTATTCTAATTCAGTCGCACTTTAGTGTATATATAACATTAAAAGTTTGTAACAACTCTAGCTTTCTCTTTTTCAAAAACCATCCAAGTTATCTCCGAAATAGAAATATCTTAATTTTCATACTTTCGCTTAAGAGGTCAATTATGCAATTAAATAAATTTATATATAACTACATTTTTATGCAGGGTTATGTATTTCAGAGATTTCGATATTAGTGCATTAATCTGAGAAGCTAAAAACAAACAATTCTGTCTATATTCACACACATTATCATTTTACACATGAAATTGGTTCCTTTAAAATATCAAACTCAACATTAAATCCCAGATCAATATTTTGTTTCCTTTAAAAATACTAATTTAATATAATATAATTTAATATAAATTTCTAAACTAGAAAAAAACTAAAAATACAAAATTTAAGTAATTTAAATCTTTAATTTTGTAAATATTAAATTAAAATATAGTTACTACACTAAAAGACTCAAATCCTTATTTATTTGCTATGCTTGCTCAACTAAATAAATTCTTTTACATTAATTTATGATAAATTGTTTCAATAATACACTTTTCGTTTTATTAATTTCTATTCTTAATGAAATATATTTGAATGGGTTTTCGAGATTATCTTATTTTTGTTAAAATTTCTATTAACAAGCATCTTCTAAAAGTCTTATCAGTTAGCCCTTCTTTTTATGAAATTCTTACAGAATTCTTAGTGACATATAAGGGCCAATCCAACAAACCATTGAGAAAAAAGTATCTATAGAGGATAAAAATTATCTTAAACATTTATACAAAATATGTATGTGATATAAATGGGATACATTATACATTAAAATAAAAAACAGAAGGTATTAACAGTTGATTTTTAATTGAATGCATAGCTAACATAAAAAAATGGCTAATTAAAATCAACAACTTTTAATCATTTTTAATTATTTTAAAACCTATAATTTATACATACCAAATAACTGTTTATTATATATGCAATTACCTTTATCACTTTCATTCTAACTACAAAATTTTATTTTCTACACATTGTCATTTTAATTAAAAAAAAAAAAATACATACTTTCTCTTAATTTTTCCCATACGGAAATTTTTTTTAAGTTATTTTCAAGAGCTCTCTATATTTCATAACTAAAGGTAAAAGAAAGTTATTTTTAGAAATAATTATTCAATAAAGGTAAGAATAATTTAAATTTTTTCATCAAATTAATCTTTAACTCCTTGAAGTTAATCTCTTAATTCATTCATTTGAAAGGAAATAGAACGGAAGCTATTAATTAAAAGCGATGTAACCTTTTATTTATTATTCGAGAAATCTGTGTAGGTGAAATACATTCGCGAAGCATTGCAATACGAAAGTAAATAAACAAATCGTGTCTTTTACTCGAAGTTTGTCCGTTGTAAGAGATGTCTGGTGGTACATCATTAATAAAATGGACATTTTTCCTTGAAACAATGACAGCGCTTCCATCTTCGCATTCCAGCAAGTCCTCAAAAAGCATTTCGGAAGTAACCAGTACTTTCGCTTTTCCTCCTTCTTTCCTCCCCGCGTAATTAAAGGTTAACACATTTGGCGACATATCGCTATTAAGAAATTCAATTATCTGAATGCTAGTGAGGGTAATGAAATCCTTATTATCTACGATGTGTAAATTTAAAAAAAAAAAAAAAAACTTCAATTCTTGCTATTGCTATTATTAAACTATATATTAAATTATTCTGTAGAGAGACAGAGAGAATTATATTGGAAAAACAAACTTTTGGCAGATTTTTCTAAAGAAATCCATATATTTGAAACCAATAAATATATTACTCGTCAAATAATAGATATGGTCATATTTGTTTAAATTGTTCAAATGTATATTTGTGTTGATTCATAGTTTTGTTATTATAAGTACTTATTTGTGATAACCGCATCTCCCAATTTCGAAGATATTCTATTCTATAATTGAAAGGGTTACATAAAGCAGTTTCCCAAACTGCAATTCACTTTGATAACTTGCAAAGTGCAATTCGTGTGTACTCAATAAATTCTCGTTAATAAGTTCAATATTAAAAACGAGCTCTTTTTATTCTTTCGGTTTTCCTTTCCTTTCCTTACCTTAAAAATATGAAATTATAATAGAACATATTCATTTTAGACCTTATGAAGACCTTATGAAGTTGCTGTACATATATCAAATAAAAAATACTATCAATTTATAAAAGATGGCATTTTGTGTTACAAAAATATTCTTTTCTCTTCAAACTTTATTATCGATCCTTTGAATGTTTATATTAAAAAAATTGAAATATTTCATTAATGATTTCTCATGTATGGTTTATCACACTGAGTGAAAACTAAAATTAATTTAAAATATAAATTTTTTTCCTGCATTAGTTTTTTATCTGTTTTTTATTCTAATTTTTAATTCAAACGTAACCTGAGAATAAGAATTTTTTTTTTTTTTTGGATTATACTTTTTTTTTAAAGTTAAGCATTGCATACGTATACATGTTAATGAAGATTGAAAAAAAATGTGGAAAAAACTCAATATGTATTAATAATTCTTGAAATTCTGCATTAATGAATTGTTTATAAATAAAGGCTTTTAATAAATATACGTTTATAAATAAAGCTCCAATATATATTAAATAAAAAGAATCCAAATAAATTTTGTGTTTTTTATTTGATATATAACGTGTATGAATTTTATAAAATGCACTAATAGATAATTTGGTTAATTGGTCTAAAAATTTTTAATGCTACATTTCTTCTCCAGAGTTAGCTTCTTTAATTGCATATCATTTAATATTAATTTTTGTTTATACTCCAAAATTTCCAAGTGCACAATATTTATAAAAGTTTAAACATTTTCTGGTGAGGTAAAAAATCTTTTAATAATATCAAGCATTAATTCTTTTAAAGAAGCTTGTAAAATATAGAGATATTAATAGAATTTTTAAAAAAATTCAGCAATGGCTATTAAACAAACCATTTGAGTAGTTAAGGATATGTAATAAATATTTTATGAAATTAACATTTCATGAAATTACTACTAGATTTTCTTCTTCTTCAGTGGCTTGACAGCCCAGGATGGACCCTTGCCTTCCGCAGTATCGAATTCCAGGATCTCCTATCCGTGGCCCGAGACCTCCAGTTCGCAATTTTTAAAGTTTTCAAGTCCTTTTCAACGCAGTCGAGCCATCTGAGTTTAGACCTCCCTCTTTTTCGGGTGCCGAATGGTCTGGCCGAGAAGATATTTTTTGTTGTACGGCTTTCGTCTATCCTGCACAGGTGGCTTACTCATTTTATTTTCTGAATCGTTATGTAGTTGACTGTATCTGGTTCTCCAAACAACTTGTAAAGTTCAGAGTTAATTCTTCTCCAGATGTCATTACATTTTATACCACCAAAAATGCTTCTCAAGATTTTTCTTTCAAAAAAAGATAAGGTATCTTTAACTTACAAGGTTTTATTATTGTTTGATAAAATTTTGACATACATTCTCAAAATCCCAAAGTTAACACTCTGGGCTTCGGTTCAACAGTTCGTAAGTTCAATTCTCATCTCAAGAGTGGATGTTACTAATATTCAAAATCTATTTTATATTATGGTCCATGGTCTGATTAGTCTTCAAATATAGTAAATGACTGTTGAGCGACCAACCAACAAACTCAAAATACCAAAATAACACTGAAACATAAAAAGATAGCTAGTTTTTTCGAATACCAGTATAATTTTATTCGGGAATATTAACACATAATTATTGATATGATCTATGAAAACCCAAGATCATTTTGAAATAGAAAATACATCAAAAAATAAATTTTTAATACACTTCCTTTAAAATTTAACTACAAGTACACATTTTTCGGAAAAGATTATTCCCAAGAGAAGATTCTTCTTAACCCGTATGTGTACACAGTTTACACAAATCCTTACAAAGCCTTAACTTTAATCATCTGTCGAAATCTTAAACTTTATTTAGATTTTCTACACTATCGCAATGACCTTGTGATGTCCTAAATTTAAGTTAGACAAACACATTGTAATTCAGTTATTTTTCTCAAGTTAATTGTCCACTTTTATCTCAAAATCGAAGCCCTTTTATCATTAAGTTTGCCACACTTATTTTTATCTAGGGTAGATAAATTCACGTGTATATAATTAAATCGAGGGCTCATTTCATCATTGAATAAAGTTTCAGTACTTTTTACCGGACAAATATTAAACATAGAATGCTTATATTATGTTTTTATGCGTTCTCATTTTAATCTTGTAATGGTGATTACTTTCTTTTATCATTTTTCAAAACAAATTCAATAATAAAAAATTTAAAAAAAACTTCAGTATTCTTACTTACTCAAACGTTTATATTTTAATAAGTTGAAGAATTTTCACAAGTATGTGGAAAAGGTAATATTTTGACAGGAGAAAAAAAATCCATTGTGACTATAGAAATATGTCAACAAAATTGCTTCCATTAAAACTATGGAAAATAATGAAGCAGTTTATCTAACGTATCAGTGACTTATGTCAAATGCTTTCTGTAGTTACTAAAACGTTCATATCAAATCGTCTTTTTATATTAAAATTAAAGTTTTATAAAATAAATTTCACTAAATATTTATCCTGGATAACAGATAGGAATGAATATTATGAAGTTGAATTTAAGCAAATTCAAAAGTTTGTGGAACAAAATAAGAATAAATATGAACGCAACTTTGCTCTAAGTCAATTGGATTCCAATTTAATTGTTAATAAAATGGTAAACTGTAACTTGAAAAGCATATTATGAGTTACAGTGAGACTCTGAAATATTTAATGAATGTCACTTTTCACCGGGGTTTGTCAACATTCTCGTAGTCGTTTTGTGTATGTCCGAAATATTTGCTAAATACCCTTATTTCTGACTTACAACGGCAAATGTCAACATTCACCATGCACTAACGGTGAATACTGAACTAGCTTGTCGAATATTAATACAATCTTTTTCAGTATTTCAGATGCTATAAAACGTAACATGGTTGTCATAAGTTTTTTGTCTCTTTCTGGGAGGAGTTAGCAAGAACTTAAAACAAACAGTGCACTCTAAATGAGAAAAGAAAATAATAGTAATAAAAAAACTTAATTATGTGATTCAAATCTTTATCAGTTAAAATATTATGGCATTTTGAATTGTTCAAGAGTCTCTTGCTTTTATATTTGCATTTATTTGTGAAACACTTCCTTTTGCAATGACAACGTGTATAACCTTATCCCCCAATCCCGCTTCTCGAATTAGCTGCACTTCTCTCAGTGATATTTGACGAGAAGAAATTGTGTTTAAAGTAACTTTTCTTTACAAATAGCAAACTGATTGCAATGTAAGGCAGCATTTTAATATGGCACTTTATAGAAGTCGCAGTTTTCCAACAGCGGCCCTATTTGTGCGATCACGATCGACATCAGGGACTTGTATTTGTACAGTATCACCAATTTGAACAGAAGTTGTTTTTATGAGGTTTGATAATTTTGTTGCTTGCAGTTGAAAATTATCTTTTGTGGTCATTCTTTTTATAAAAATTAAATCATGTTTTTCAGTTAAAACTTGATGTGAAGACGTGGTAGATTGCAAGTCCTCTTTGATGTTTTTCTTTGAAATACGGTTTTCGAATACCGCCCAAATATTTGTCAAAAAAGTATTAACAGTTTCTTCAAGCTGTTCTTCGATTTCGAAAGTATTCGCAGTTTCTTCGAGTTCTTGGGTTTCAATGTTATGGTTTGTTCGCAAACGTTGTTAAAAAAAAAAGAGAGAGAGATGATATACCTTTTTTGCCTTTACGCCAAGCATTCCTTCATAAGAACTTAGGTATATTCTTTCGTGTTATCTAATGTTCTTGGTAAATTAAGCAAAGGGTAAATCATCTGGCCATTTATTTGTATCTTTCATCAATGTAGTTAGCATATTCTGTATATTATGGTAGATCTTTACAACTGATCTTTGTGTTTGACTGAGACGAGGTTTTTCCATGAATTATCCTAACATCTTTCCACACATCTCATATTTCGGATATGACTTGATTACTGAGTTTTGTACCATTATCTGATAGAAATATTGCTGGAACACTACATTTTAAAAATATTGGAAGAACTTGATACGCTACTTCAACTTTCTTAATTTTCAAAGGTCACAGCTAGACAAACTTTGTTAAATGATCTTGATACACTATTATGAACACATATTACCATTTCTGTTTGGTTGCAGATATATCAGAACAACTTGACATCTTGAGTTTAACTCAGAAATGAACATCGGTTTTGCAACAATACCTTTCTCAGGTGCACTGTGTTTTTGACACTGTTTATATAAATTTAAATTCAGCATTACAGCTTTATATGTAATATTTTCGTATTTAACTTGTAATTATTTAAACGTGTGTTTTTCCTCCGTGGCCTATTCTGGTGTGTATTTCATATTTTAAACAGAACAATTCTTCATTGGTAAAATGATACTGTATATTCGTTTCTCCTAGTTTTAATGGTGCAATTAATTCCTTGTCATCATTAATTTTTAAAATGTCAAAACATTTTAGTTTTCTGTAATCGAAAGATATGTGTTCTACTTATTTCCTGCAGAAACAACGTCGGAAAATATATATGAATACTTTTCTTGAGAAAAATATAAACAATTGTCTTCTCATTAACGCATAAATAATACATTTGTCTTTTCAAGAAGGAAAAAAAAAATCATGATTCACTGTAGTATCCATTCAATATAAGCTAGGGTATCGAATAATTAAGAAAACGTTGCTCGTACTGTTAAATCTTGCATAAGACTGACAAAACTGACCGACTTTGAGTAAAACAAAGGATTTAGTGGGAGACGACAAGTCCTTTTTTTGTTGACCTCCAGAACGTATTTGTCATTGTCTGACAGATTTGTTCAGGAGATTTCGCTAAGGGTCTGAATGTACAACAATGTAATGAAATATCTATGTTTTACTAACGTATTTGGTATGAGTTGACATTCAACGGTAAAAGTCGACATTCTCTAATTTCGGTCTTTCATGGTAACATGCGCATTCATGAATCCACATTAACTATCAAAATATGTTCTTATTTTTTAATTATCGAATATCAATTGAAAATTTTACATTTTTCTAGTATCTATTTTATTGGTTGGTTGAATGTTAATCATTTTAGCTATTAGTTTCTTCGAATTTTTTTCGCCGTTATTGAAAATTTGTATCCGAATATCTGTATCCGTTCTGTAAGTAATGACCGAAATACCGAGTAAATGACCGAAATACTTAATTTTCTTTAAACATTTAATGTTAGTTTAAACTGCATTAAATTCATATTAAAATGAAATCGACAGATTTCAAAACATTTTGCTTCACATTTATTTAATCAATCTTCATTACTTTGTTATTATAAATTCACTATTTTTAAGTAAATTTAATTAGTAAATTAGCGTATTAAATTTTAAAGGAAATTTTTTATATATTTATTTTTAATTTATATGACTAGTTAGATAGTAAATAAAATAATTAGTTAATTATAGTAAATTATAATATTATATTTTTAAGGAAATTATTTTATGTATAGTAACATTTACGAGTTAGTTTTCATCATGATTTATATTTTAATCTAATATTTTAATCATTTATACAAGTTTATATTAGTTTATTAAATTATTTTCTCAAATCAGAAATTAATTTTTGGTATAAAACTTTAAATTTCTAAGATACAACATTCAAATTTGTGTTTTTTCAACTATATTTTAAAAATATTATGTACTTATTACAAAATAATAAACTTCTTTCTATGTATATATTATATATGTTACCGTTAAAGTACATGATGCAGTTATTTCATAGAATACTTAGTTATTCCATGAAACAACTGATTGTTTTCATTAAATGTGTAATATGTTAATAATTTGACGCTTTAACTAGTTATTCTATAAATTAACCAATGAGAGACAGTTAAAGTGTAAAATAAACAATTTATCAAAAATGAAATAGCTAGATATTCTATAAATAATGATAGTCAATTAAAATGAAATAGAAGCAATCTATCTAATTTATGCAACGTATAAATGGTATGTATAAAAACGTACCATAAAATCATTTGTTACAACAAGGATTACTAAAATGACACTTGGAATTATAAAGAACATTATTTCTAAAACAAAAACATTTTTCGTTGACACACTGGGTTCTACACGAATGCTTTTTTTAAATCCCTGACCAGTACCTAAACTTTGAGCTGTTGCAACCGACCGGAGCGATATTTCTACATCCGGTACTTCTTCGATTTTAATTAATTTTTGTTCGCAGACACTGATTTGGGATCGGGAATATAATTGTTTTATGCGGCCGTTTCTTGTGCCCTATTTGAAAAATCCTTTTCCGGTTATTTTTATGATGATAGCTAAAATAGATTTGGCATCACCTTTTCCACTGTCAAGTTCAGGCACTGGGATACGGACGGTGAACCCCACAGTGGTTTCACAATGAGATTTATCCAACATTAATTTTATTTTTTTCGCTTGAATTTCTAAACATTTTTTAGACTTTTTCTCTTTGAACATTAAGTTCATTAAAATACAATTTGCAGATTTTCTGCTCAATTTAATCTTCTGAACATGATATATGAACAGGCTCCATACATTTGAAGCAAACTTTATCTTCACTGCATTCTTTTAAACAGACAACGCTTTTTTGTTCAACAACTTTTTCAAGATCAGGTTGAGAAGAAATATTCATTGCAGTCAAAGTATTTTGTAATTGATCTTCAGCGACCAACGAATTAAATGCTTCCTTCGGAATGGCAGTTGACAATCCAACTCTAGCTGCGCAACCAAACATAGACTCGTAGGGGGACCTTTTAATACCAGAATGGAACTCTCTGTTCTTCATAAACTGGATAAATTTTAACCCGTTACTCCACGAAGTTGATTGGTTGTCTTGCATCAAATTCGTCAACAAATTTTCTATGTCCTGATTGGCTCTCTCAACACTGCCTTGGCTTTGGCTATATCTTGGTTTGCCATGTACGATCTTAAGCTCTAGCCAAGTTACTTTTAAGTCATCAATAAGTTGGTTACAAAAGTCTACATTTACCGACTGCAATATACATAAGGCTCCAAACAGCAGGAATATATCAAGCAAATTTTCTGCAACTTCTTCTGCTCTCTTTGTTTGGAGAGGTCTTAAAGCCACAAACTTTGTAAGGTGATCTTGATTAACTAAAATTAAGTATTCTCGTTGTTTTATGCGTAGGTACTTTTGCCATCCTTCAAAACTTATTTTTATTTGAAATCGAAATTAACGTTTTTTCTTCCGCTACTTTCAATATTGTTAAACGAAACACAAATGTATCTCATACAAAAAAGCGATATATATGATAAAGATTATTTCACACTTTAATGGGCAGCAGATAGTTATTCTATGAAATAACTAGTTAAACCATGAAATAACTAGTTAAACCATGAAACAAAAGAGAGTTTTGCACTTTAACGGGCACGATCAATTATTTCATGGAATAACTAGATATTCTATAAAATAACTGCATTATATACTTTAACGGTAACATATATATGCATGTTCTTTTCATTAGAAGAAAAAGAGGATCTTTTTTATTTTTAGGCTCTATTAAAAGTTTACAAATGAACCTAACTGTTATTTCTACAAATATGTTTATCATTCACCTAAAAATAAGTTACATTAACAATCATCAATCAATGTACTATTTTAGAATTAGTTTCCAGAACTTAAAACTGAAAATAAAAACAATTATTAATGTAATGAACAAAACAAGTGAATTTTATTAAACTTGTTATATTAAGAAATATGATATTTATCACGGAAAATGTATTATGTTACTAATAAAAGCAATGTAAAAAAATTAATATTAGAGTACATTTAAGGTAAACTTTTGTTTCAGAAAATACGAAATGTAGCTAAATATTGTAAGGCACATTTTTGATACTATCAAATACAACTTGAAAAAAAATGTATTCTATTTTATGGTTAAATGCATATAAATAATTCATTTCGAATAGCGCTATGGCAGCCATATCACCTTTTTAAATGACTTCAAGATATTGAAAAATGATACCGGTGGAAGTTTCTACTCACCCGTTTGACTCTGATTCAAGTTTATTCGGTTTTGGCGAAACAATTGGCGAAATGTTGGATGGTGAAAAGCAACCATTCAGGGGTTATAAATGTCAATCAGCAGCGACGCTCGTAATTTCGAGATCTTTCCAAATTTAATCTACTTTTTTGGACTTCAAATCCTCAAAACTTTTCGAGTGGCGGAGGAAGATGGAATCGATCAGACAGGATTTTGTAAATAAAAATATCACTTCAAAGGTTAGAATTAAATATCATATCTTTTAAAGTTTATTTAGTTTTAAAAAAGTATATATGTTTAAAATTATTTTATATTTAAATATATACTTGTGTAATTATATTCATTAAATTTCCAGAAATTTTAATTAATATTTTTTGTAGGGTTTATTTTTCATCAAAGTAATGTTAAATATTTTTTTAATAATATTTAACATTACTTTGATGAATACTTTTTTAATAATGTTAAATATCAATATAAGGGAGGATAATAATATATATTCTTCTAGATTATATTATCTATAATAGTTTCGTGATCGTTATCATAAGGAGTAATTTTAAATACAATGAATGGTATTGAATCTCTTTAAATTTATTATTTTTGAATAACTAATTACTTTGTTGTCGATTTGAATTGTGTATCCAGAAAACTTCATTAATGATTAAAATGTATTATTCCATTTTATACAAGTATTCTGTAAACTCAAATTTTGTGAGCAAAAAATTTCCTTTAATCTCAACAGTTTAAATTTTTAAAACAGTCTTAAAATAAAAATTAATCAGCTGATAAATTTTTGACTTAACTTTTGAAAAAAAAATTAGATAATTGTTAATTTTAAAACTTTGCTTTCAATGAATTAATGAAAGAAACAATTCATTTTGGTTAACCCGTTAAATTTATACGTTTTAAAACTCTTAGATTGTGTATATTTAAAATAGGTAAATTTATTTATTTTTTCATAAAATACTAAATAACTAGTGTGTAAAAGGTCATTTTTTTATATAATAAAATATTATATGAGTTCTGATGAAATCGGTAAATGTGTATTCAATAATACGTTATGTATCTATAACAATTTAAATTTTAGAAAAATAAATATAAATACCTTCTATTAAAGAGATTAAAATCCTTTAATAGTTTAAATTCTCTTTCATTAATCTGTCCGGATACTTCTAATTGATCCAAATAATTTGAATTTTAGTAAAGCTTATTATGTTAAGATCGATCTGCTATAATAACTGCCTTCAATAATTTTTCTACGGTCTGATGTAAATGTTTGAAAATAAAGGTAACGGTCTTACTCATATTCTTTCATGGCTCTATATTTTTCTGCGTGATTTTTAGTTGTGTGTTAATACGTCTCAAACAGTCGCCAATAGCATTGCTTTGCATGGTCTATTGGTCGCACTACAATCCTTGAAGTCGATCCTGTTGAACTCAGATGCTATTGAATTTCCGTGTTTCCTCGTAGGCGACACGTGAATACTACTTACTATCAGCAAAATTTTCCCCCCAGAATAATTACTGGCGGAACGCTTTTCATTCATAATTCCTACTAATAGTTCACACACACAAGCACGCGCGAGTTTTCTGTATATAATATTGTTGACTTTATTTTATATATACAAAGACTATATAGAGAGAGCTCTATGTATAATATATACAAGCTATATATAGTCTTTGTTGACCTAGGTAAGAATTGACTTTAAGAAATATTTTTATATATTGCCTGTTTTTGAGCAGTTAATTATCCGTTATGTAATATGGAAAAATAGGATAACACCATATTTCTAGTTTTCAAACAATTTTTCATAATTTTTTAATAAAAAGACACTAATATCACAAAATACTTAAAATATCGTATATCGAGTTTTTAGCAAAAATTAAGTAAATATAATTTTTTATTGTGAAGTTTTTATTTGTTTTAAAAATGAAAAAGAATGCTTTGGATATAATAAGATGCATTTATTGCATTTTATTTTTTGCTGGCTAATTTTCATGCATATCCAAATGTCTATAATTGGAAAATAGATAAAATCAAATAGTTTTTTTAATAAAAATTCAGATAATTTTTGCCTAATGAGTAATTTCTATGTAAGCTTATTATGAAATTTTATTAATTAAGCTTCACACATTTCGTATTAGAAATTATTCTTCTTTCCAAAAATATAAATAAAATATTTTTAATTATTAGAAAACTTTATTGACTTAAAATTTTTATTGAATTAAACTTTATTGAATTAAATGTCAATCTAAATGGTAATATAATATTTAATAGACAAGTATTTTAATTTAGAAATAATTTATATACATATATGTAAAAATTTTTTGGCTGTTAAGTACTATGTATGTAATAAATCTAGAACAATTCTATGAATAAAAAGTTATTTTTGCATGCGATTTATTAGAACAGATAGTTTTTTTAATTATTTAATTAAAATGAGATGAAATTACTTTATCAAAAAGAATTTAATATTAAGTAAAAGGAAGAGAGAGAGAGGGAGAAAATTAAAAGCTTAAATCGTGTAGTTTTCCTCAGTATTTATTTCCTGTTATTAAAAAATAGCCCAGAAACTTAAGTTTAAAAATATGAATGAATTAGAAATAAAAATATTAAAATTTGATATTAAATTTCATATTTATAAAGTTGAATTTTATATACTCTTTGATTCATTTTTACATTAATTCAATAATTATGATAATTTGATATAAAAAATTGGAATAAGCAATTACCTGTTACACTTTTTATTTTATTGAATCTTTATACAAATAATGAATATATTTAGAGGCTTGACTTTTAATATTACTGAAACTTAAATATTTTTCTTTTATTTAAAAAAATACAGTTAATTGAAAGACATAAATTTAGTCATTATGCATTTAATAAAACTCTTTGACTTCCTTTTCTTTGTTGAATTTCTTTATTTAAAAAAAAAACCATTAAATTTGTTTTGTCTAAGATGTTACGTTATATAACTGCGAGATATTCTTTTTAAAAAAGATAAGCATTGACTTCTCACCGAAAAATATTTTGGCTTACGGTATATTAAATATTATAAACAAGATTTTTAATTCTAATTCATATGCAATTTGGAAAGTTGAGAAAGATGTTTTTCACTAGCCTTTATTATAATACAGATTAGCGCTTATGGTTAATTTGCATCAGTCAAAATTTATGTCACTTATGTTTTCCTGATCTTAAGGTCAGAAAATTTATTAGCATAATCTTTCACTCAGTTGAAAATCTTTCCTTATTTGTCACAAAACAATTGCATAAATTTTGAATGAAAGCAAAGTTTTCTATATATATAAAATCGTATTTTTTATATTAAGTAGATTTTAAGTATATTGTATATTAATTAAGAAGCTTTTTATATTAAAACATATTCTTTATATATTAAATAGCGTTTATTTTAAATCGCATTCTTTGTATTATGTAGCTCTTGAAGTTTAAAGTGTTTTCAATTCAACAAATTGCTGAGCTGACAGCCAAAGGTAAAACAATTCGTGTGTTCGAATCCCACGTTAGGCTTATAATGGTTCGGAATACACTTTACACTTTAGGTCCTGGTCTAACTTGTGTGTAAAAAATGATTGTTGCCCGGCAACCAAACCAAAACAAAATTCGCTTACCGATTTATATTTCTTAATTTCCTTTCTACATGATAAAAAAATACAGAACATTTATTTTTAGTTAATAAGAATTAGATTAATAATTTAAAGCTTTTAAGAGAATTTAATTAAAAAAAAGAGATTTCTAATTACGAGAGCAAAATTATCTATGAGAAAATTTTGCAGTGGAATCTTATGAAAACACTGTTTCACCTTAACATAATAATTTTAAATCACACTAATTTCAAATATTTTCTAATCGGGCAATTTTAATGAATTTATGATGATACAAATATGAAACATTGAGCCTCAATTTCAGTATTTTCACAGGTGCATATGAGTATAAAATTGAAGACAACTGGAAGATTTAAGAAATGCAAGTAAATTTACAAATATTTGCTGTTAGGATTCCTTTGAAAAATTTGAAGAAAAAAATTATTTTAAATAATTTACTTAATAGTATTTCTTTAATTTAAATAAATAAGTGGAAAGATAATAAAGTAAGGAATTTCATGAAATTATTTGTGGATAATCTATTTAGAGTTATTTCATTATTTTCGAGTAAATGTATTTTCAAAATTTTATTTTTTATAAGATGAATGAACGATGATATCGAAAGATCGTAAAAATGTTGGCTGGCTATACACACACACATAAAATCCAAATTCTTTATCGAATATTCTTCAATAAATGCCACTAGATTAAGAAAGTTTCCCTGGATTATATTGGTACTAATATATGTACCAGAAAAATCAAACACCTGTTACTTACTCTAGACCCATTTTAATTTAGTTTGTCTAGAACTCGATAGATAAAGTTTAACACAAATTACATATTTAGGCAAGTATATTTAAGAAAACCAGTGTTTATAGTGATATTGTTTTAAAAGCAAAACCTTTAGTTGAACTCTAGCTGAAATGGGTGTTCTTTTGCTTTCTGCATACACGTCTATTGATACAGACGCTCTAAATTCGTTCATTGAAAATTCTAAAACATTTCATATATGAAGTCTATAGACAGTGGACCTTATTCATTTGTCGCAATAAACTCTGTATAACTTGCAATATGTAAAATATTCACTTGTCCAAGGTCGAAAGACCTAAAAGCACTACGCATCTACTCTAAGTGAGATGTGTACATGTACAAGGCAAAAAGCAAATCCCATATCTTGTTGTTCAACAATAGCTGAGATCAAATCTGGAACATTTCACTCTGAAGAACATTGTCCTACCACCAAGCCACGATGAATCTCAGAAGAGAGGCATGGATAAAAATGATCCTGGTTTTTCCTCTTTCAAGTGCATATGGTCACTATAAAAAGTTACCCTGAAAGAACTTTCGCAGTTTATATTCAAATACCTTGTAGCAGACTTTGGCTCTTCGATTGGCCGCTTAGAGATGTCAAATATATTAAAACTTAAATTATACTTATCATATTATAGCTATTAAAACTTAATTTATAATATTCTTTCAGTGAATAAAACTATTCTCAGAAAAATTCCTGGTACTATTCTGAAATTCTTTAATTCTAAAAGTTATAAAAAATATTATTTGTTCTCTCGATACTTAATAATTTTTGTAGTTATTTTACCAAATATTAGCAGTTTACTGAAGCATAAATATGTTGCACCAGCATACTTCCCTGTACTTACCCCTTCCTAATTTAGAAGCAGGAATCAAGCCCAAGACCCCTTAAGACTTAATTTTCCACCCCCAGAGGTATCATTGTACTAGAAAGACATTGCGATTTCGAGCTATTTAACGTGTCCCAGCGCCTTTAGCAAACAGAACGGATCTTCGCTAAGCCTGAATTCGAACTCTTTGCCTTCGATAATAAAAACGATGCTCTAACCAACCAGGACACAATAGCCTCAAACATAAAGATGTTTTAAGTTTATATCAATATGTGCAATATTATTCAATCTCATAACAATTTTCGTTAGGAATAGAATAAACAATCTGTATTTGAATGGTCAAAGCTTTGATATTTAATTCAACAATTTGAGTTTGACTTTTACCTTTATAGAGCACCGAGCTAGTCAGGTGAATGTGTTTAACGCTCTGGCCATCATTTCAACAATGCGTGTATGCGAATCCCATCGTGGAATTGCATACTTGTAGTGGTCCGGAAACCACTTTAAGCTGTAGGTTCTGGTCTAATTATCTTGTGAGCAAGAAACAAATGGTAATTGGACAAAAGCAAAATAAACCAACCAATCACCTTCAGGACACGAGATTTCTGATCAACTTGATGCCGTCATTTCTGGCGGCAGGAGACGGTTGGACGTGCCATTGAAGTTGCATTGTTTTTATTCCACTGTGCACACTGTATTTATTTAATTATTTTAATTTTGGGATCAAGCGAATCTCTGTATCATTACGCGTATTAAATTTCAATTCAATCCGATTCTTGTGCCCTATTTTCAGTGTTCTTGAGTGTATTTTCTTCATCAAAAACTCTTTCAGAACAAACAGCATAGAAAAGTTATTCTTAGTATATTTATGTGTATTATGTACGTGTTGGATAGAAAATAAATTTAAAAAAATTCTCAAAACCTTTGCTATAGTTATTTAAATTAGTTTTTGAGATTCACTTTAAATAGAAGGTGCCTAAAACCACTTACGTATCGAAAAAGTTATCATAGATTGACTGAAATCCTAAAATAAACGAGATATTAATGCAATTAAACAAGAATAGTTATTATTCATAAAAATACCAAGTACTAAAGTAACTATAACTTATTTGCGAAGTTTACTCATAAAAATAATTGCTTAAAGACATTTACAGGTATAATGGAATTTAACACACCCCTCATTTTTCCTTTTTTAATCATTACTTTCAAATTAAAAAGTATTTTAACTAAAATTGGGTCATAAATTATGAATTAAATTTGAAGGCTACAAAAGGCTTTCTAATTTCGCCATTACGTTTTATTCGGGCCTTGAAATGCGATCTTGACAGATATGGCACTTTGAATACTTACTATTAGGAAATAACAAACATTTCCTTCTCTAATGACAGATAATGAACTCTCTTGACAAAAGAGTCAACTTAGATGATAACCAAAATGAATTGACTGTCAAATAATTTTCCGGATGAATGACTAAAGATACTTCAGCATGTCGTGGACCTAAAAGGTTGTAAAGATGATTGAATAGTCACGTAAATTTTTGTTAGCACATTTTAAATGCTGCTTTTAAGCAATATATTCTTTTACATCATTAAGCGTGAAAAAGAAAATGACCTTGATATTCCTTTTTATTCATGTTTTCCTTAAAGAAACAGAAAAATTATGCAGCTTAGCAATTACGAAAGATTTGAAGATAAAAGGAAATACCTGAAAAAAAAGTTTAAGATTTGTAAAGAAATTCATTCATTAAAAACTTTTACAAGCACACACACACACGGTATTTAAAAACAAAAATCACATCGTGAATTTCTTCTTTAAATAATTTAGCACAAAGAGATTTAACAAGGTCAAATGTAATATACTGAATTTGTCAAGGGTCGAATTGTGTTCTTTGGTTCAACAGTTCACGGGTTCAAATCCAACTTTGAGGTTGGATTTTTGACACCGCGTTGTGGACAACCATAGTAACTGAAAGCCATAGTAAGGCATTTTAGTAACCACCTCTTAAACTGACTTTGGTGAGGACTTTTCATAGATAAAGGGTGATGTTCACTTGCAGCAAGGGAGAAAACCCAGAAAATTCTGAAGCACCCACTCAGGCAGACATATATGCGGAAGGCAGAACTGCAAAGATCGAACCCTGGATATTATGCACCGAAAGGCTGTCCTAAGCTACAGTAAGCATGGGTTTACAATGTTTATAGTGATTCAAAACCCACTTTAAACTGTAGGTTTTTGTCTTATTAGCTCTGGCGTGCAAAAAAAAGTGTCAAGCGTCAAACAAGCCAAGTTTGTCAAATAAAAGTAAAATGTTTAAATTAAATTTAGATATTGCTCAAATAATGTACATATTTTTACAAATTAACATTCTAAATTTATTTCAGCAAAAATTTACAAGCAAAGTTCCTTTCATTTCTGAAAACAACGTTTTAATTTGCTGGTCAGTCTGTTAATTTTTGGATATGAGAACCAGAACTGACAATTCTAAGTAGTCTCTAAGCAGTTTCAAAACTAAGAATCGAATCCATGAACTGTTGAACTTCAAGCCTGAATGATAAACATTCATCGACCAATTTAGCGAATACTGTGCAATAACTTATAAAATGATATTACACAACTTCGATACACTTAGTAAAATAAGATTTTATGCAGAATTATTACTAATATTTTTTGCAAAATAAAATTTTAATTTCTATATTCTAAATCAGTCTTCCTATATATTGTATGCAGATTTCCGTGTTTATGAATAAATAAAAAGTAATTTTTATATTGTTAATAATTTATAAGAATTAACTGTCTATTTTCATTTTGTATTGAAGGGAAATCTGAGCTCTAGTATAACATTAGCATGCATTAACGCTTTTTAAAAATTTGTATTCATAATATTTTTATCACATAATAATTTTTAAAAAAAATTTAAGTTGAATGTAAATTAGAAGCCTTGTAATCATAATAAGCTATTTTCCATGTTTACTTATTATTAAAGCAATATATTCACATCAAAGGTCAATTTTTTGTGGTAAAAATATTTGTTTTGCATTACTTATGGGTGAAAACAATTTACGTATATTGCAGAAAGTCTTACGGCAGGCAACGCGTGGAATTTTTCAAGGGTAATGCAAGAAAGCACTAGAAAGTATTGCCGATAACTCTAACGTTCCTTTGTCATCGACTGGTTCTATTTTGCTAAGGTCTAAAAACTGTTCCATTTTTTTTTAATTGCTTGTTTTTTCCAAGAGTATTGCCTCGTTATCTATATGAACAGGAGCGCCTTCTGTGGCATTGAATTCCTGCTCGCGCGAGCGTGACTTGAAATAAGAAATAGTCATTCATTTAGAACTTTCCCTTTTTTTCCATCCAGTGATCATCTCACGTCGAAAAAACACGCCAATGAGCCTGGGGTTATTGTGGCGAGTTCTTCATTTAGCTGAATTACGTATTTTTTCATCAGATATTTTTTTTTTCTTCTCGTATATCATTTATATCCAGTTTAATATTTTAAAAAAAAATAAGAAAAAAAAAAAACTGTGCGTCCTTCAGTTAATGTACTTACGCTAAAAACGTGGATCACCCACGTGATTTCAAGGGAAGGAATTTAATAAATGATCTACAGAATATACCGTGTTTACCAGAGGCAACTTCCGGATTAAAAGTGTTGATTTGCTCATTTGAGGAAATTCGAATTTTATATATGTAATAATGTGTAATAATAATGCGCATAATTTTATGTACTCTTAAATATCTATTAACAAAGCAGATTATAAGTACAAGTTGAATGTATTTTTTTATAGAGTAAGTCTGATTTTAAAGGAAGCATGGGACCAGTATTACACCCTTTAAAACTTTTTACATGTGTATACAACAATATATTATACAGGAATACAGAAATTTTGATAATGTATTTAAATGGAATGTGAAGTGCGATAAACATTGTCAATTTAATACAAAACGTAGGAAATGAAATGACATTTGATAGACATTATCTTTATTCTCTAAATTAAAATATTTCTTTACTGATTTCATTTTATTTGAGAGAAGTCGGAAGAGTATTGATTAAAAAGCATTGTTCAAGAAAAGTATAAATGGTATATTTTCCTCCCAAAACTGCTTTGAATATTTCTAATTGAGGATGGCTACATATGAAATATTTAACTATTCATTTTTTATCGTCAAAAATCTTTAAATGGAGCCAACATATTAACGATATACATAATTGGGAAAATTTGTCAATAGAATCACCTGCTATGGCTGAAACTATAATTAGACTTATTGTAACCAAAAATGCAATTATAGAAATAATGAAATAATACAATGAAAGAAATTCAAAACCAATTTAAACAATTAAAAATTAATAGCTTCCTTTGTACAATTAATAAGTTTTATTCATTCTTTTTATAATAAGCAGTACCAAGGAGCTTTTGATTGCAGTAGTAGTGAGTAGATGAGAAAAACAAAAATATTAAACAATTAAAAATTTGGAACAATTGAGTGATTTTTTTAAGCAAGCCAATATTGTTGAATAAATATGTGTTTTTAATTTATTTGATATAAAATGTATTATAAATAATTAAAGAAAATTAGATTATATCTTTCCTCATAAATACTCATTTCAAACAAGATATACTTAAATAATTCGTTTTACATTAAGCAATATTTGCTTAATAAACGATTAAGTGCTGAAATAAAAGAACATTTTTTCCCTTGTGAAGGAGATATTAGATTCAATATATAGGTACAATATCTTGATTTAAAATTTTAAACCTATTTAAAATAGTGCTCTAATATATACGATTCATTTCTAATTTTTACAATTCTTTTTAAGTTAACTTATAGTTTGAACATGCAATGATTATCTTTTTTATCTGGAAGTAATGTCAATTGCTAATGTAAATAATTTAAATCAACAATTATATTTCCTTTTTATTTATTATAGATTCTAATAGTTCATATTCTAATAATTCAATTTTTAATTCAACGAAAATTTCAACTTTATCGAGTATTTGTGGTCATCAAACATCAGTCCTTTTTAATTTTGCATGGAATTTTTAATACTATATATTGGAGTAAATCCACCAATTCTTGCCGACCTGATTTTCAATGGAATACATGTACCCAACTTTCATTAAAATACCATATTTTCGAAAAAATAATCATTAAATATTAGTTTAAATAAACAAATTTTTAGGGATATTTATTACTTACGTTTAAAACGTTGTTTTGTACCCCAAAGTAAGGTCTCAATTTTTTTTTTTAAATTTTTTAAGTGTTCCACTCATTTGAAAAGCTAAAAATAAATCAAATTAGGTGAAACTCTTGAAAATTTTCTTTAGTAACGAAATTATTAAAGAAGGTCGGGACCCCTTTCATTCTCTTTTCAGTAGATAACAGATCTGCGGTGTATTGGTAAAACAGAAAACACGTTTGCTGCATTGCACAACAATTCTGTTTCTACGGGTAATAAAACGGAAATATAACATACATTACTTAAAAAAAATTATGAAAATATGTAGAAATAGGGAAGTAGTCCATGAAGCCATACATATTTTTTTCTATACCAATAATATAACATAAAGAACTAGAGGACAGAAATGGGTATATGCATAAAAGCAATAATGATTGCTATAAATTTAATTATTAATTTATCTTACATGTTTCAGTTTTCTTTTTGATTTCTTTTCTACTATAAACAACTCATTAAATTTTGTGTATGAAGTAATTTCACAGAAATAAAATAAACTATCATTTTATCAAGCAAACAAAGACAATTTTAGCCTCACTTTAAGCCATTATACAGTTTAAAGGTCATCACTGTGGCAAAAGACAGCTAAGATATAGTAGTTTGCACAACTAAAGAAAGGAAAATAATCTTTTACATTTGACCTCTATTGTCTGATGTTTTGCCTTCAACAACCTTGAAACTAGTTCTATTCCACTCTTAACCTCATCTAGTTTGTTATTTATTTACTTCTTTAGAAATGGATAAGATCGATCTTAGCTTTCTGTCATCCGCTATTTCTACAGCAAATAAGAACTATCTAAGGAAGATCTTTATCAACCCAAGAAGATTATAACAGTTAGCAACCTTGAAAAACACTGATATATTAATTAGGGTAAAAGAAACTCTTGAGTTGCAACAATTATTTTGAGATATTAGAGATACTTATACATTATAATAGAATGGCACATTATATTAACAGTATAACAATGAACTCTGTCGAAATATACTGTACAATAGTCGATACAATTTACTTACTCTGCGTGACAATGTCAATTCTTGAATGTCAAATATCTGGGAGTAAAACCTCACCCCTGCACCAAAATCGTCATTAGCAATGTAGAACTGACACAGTGGGTACAGAACTTTTTCTTTTATTTTGTGTTGACAAATTTTCTCTCCTTTAAGCATCTCGTCTAGGTGTGCTCATCTTCTTATAAGGAACTTTGAAGATACTGGGAAATAATTTTAAAATTTATAAAATGGTAACTATTATGTATTTTAAATTTTTATTTAAAATTACATTTTGATAAGATTAAAATATACTTAAATAAGGTTATAATGTCTAATTTGTGTCATATTGAATTGTATCTAAATATAAATTTCGAAACGGCTGAAAAAATTAATAGGAAACTAAAATTAAAAATTTCCCCAAAAGAACATAGAATATTAAACAAATGAGAAATTTTATAAAAAATATTTTGTTTCTTATTATATATATTTTATTCGATTCGGAAAACCTAAAAATAATTTCATTATCGAACAGCAATTATTCATAGGATTGTTTTAGTACTTCACCATATTTTTTTTATTATTATTTTATTAATTTATTTTTTTGCTAAGAAATTGAAATGAAAAGAATTTTAAAACATATTAATATTCATAATATTCTTTGGAGACTACTTAATATGAGATATTTATGTGAAGAGTCAGTAAATTTATTGTTTTAAATTAGGCTTCATTGTTATAACGCACAAAAAGTTATAATTATTTCGTTTGCATGGAATTTCCAAAACATTGTCATATATGAAATAAAATAAAAGTAATCTAAATTCCCTAAAGTATAGTAAAAATTATCAAAAATCCATTGATTTTTAAAATGCAATGGTTATTTTACTCTATATGTGCTTGAATGTAGAAATTTCTATTGTGGTTTTTCGAATAACCTAAAAAGCATTCGTTTCAGTTTAAAGAAAAATATAATTATTTTGTGATAATTTTTTATTGCTTTTGTAAAGCTTGATGTGTGTTTAACATTTAAAAATCAAAGAGCTTGTAATTTTTAAAGAGGAACTTTATCAAGGATTTGCTATAAACAAGAAGTTTTAGTTTTAACTCTAACAAGCCTTTAAATTGTTAGTTATCTAATTTCAATAATTTAAGGATTTGATTGATTCCTTAAACATGGTTGCTTGTAATGATTTTGAATCAATTTACATGTTAATCCCGATTGAATTAGTTTTTGAATATTAAAACCAATCGTAGATTAACGAATTAAATGATTTGCAGATCCTTCAAGTTCATCAATTGTTAGAGTTTTAAATATTCAATTTTGATGGATAATTTTGTTTTTATGTGTATTATAACATTTTTGTGAATGCATGATATTAAGGAAATATACCATTTATATAGAACTACAAAACCGGAATTTTAAAATTATTATTTTTTTTTCCATTATTATTTGAGGTCAATTTTATTCAAAAATTTCACTTTAAAATTTTAATGCTATATATTAAAATGCCTTAGAGCGTGGTGTTATTTCTTATATTAATAGTTTGAAAAGATACTATAAAATGAAATATTGTTTAATTTTCATATATATACTGTAATTGATTTTTTCTTTACTTAAAACCAATCAGCAGAATTAAACTGGACTATATAGCTAATGCTATATTAAATCAATTTTTCAGTTGAAATCTTTTAGTGCAGTCAAACTGAATAAAATATTTCCTTAATTAAACTTTTAGAATGTTCCAACTTTCATATAATATTTCTCTAGATAGATTTTACTAATTTATATTTCGGTATGATGTCAAAATTTAACAAAAAAATAAATGTACTAAATAAAATAAGGAACATTATGTTTGATTTAATCCTATTTGGGAAGCAAAAATAATAACATTCTAATGAAATACTTATAATTTTGAATATAATTAATATATAACAAGTTAAAATATGATATCAGCAATTTTCTTTGTATTGCTAATAAATTGAATTCTCTGTGGCGGTTCTTTTAAAAAACTGAGAAATTAAAAATATATTCGAGGTTGTTTTACCCATTCTCAACTGCACTTTTCATGACTTTTTTCCTTATATTACCCAAATTCAGCATAATTTTAGATGATTTTACAAGCCTTTACTGACGCTTATTTTCTTATTTTTTTCAGTTTCAAAAGTATATATAATTTGTCATTTTTTTAATCTTAGGTGCAAACATTTCCGACAGAATGGCTGATATCTTTCAAAAATCCCCAAACTCTGTGGGCAGAGAATTGGTTTGCTGTGGTGCTCGAAGCTGTCTGTGCAATACTTGTATTTCAAATTTTCAGAAATGGTAAGATTATTTTTATGGTATTGCTAACTAAAATATTAATTTTTTGAAATTTCTATTTGTTAAGCTTACAACTAATTATCACTCGGGCTTTTAGTAAAACAGCTTATGATAAATTTGAGTCTCACATTGGTCGTGGATACTCGTGGTAGTTTAGAATCCATTGTAATATATACCCGTCTTACTATTTTGCGTGTGCAAAAGGTTAACTGACACACGGCAGTAAAATTCACTCATTTTTTTATCTTTACATATTTTTTCAGATATTGTAAAAAAGGTCATCGAAAGGTTCCATTTCGATATCTGATACTGTTGATAAAACGGTAGAACGTTGTCACGTTTCTGCTTTATGCATGCACTTTTATCATGGTGGGTACTTGGGAGTTTTTCAGGTTCCCTTTCTTGTGACACGTGAATACGGGGCATTATCTGACAAGTACCCTCGATTGGTAATTACGTGGAGGACGTTAAAATGCTTTACCATAGCATTTGGATGTTAAGTCAAAAACGCGGTATCAAAAAACAGAAAAAAATAACATGAATGCAACCAAGTTTTCTTAATTGATTTGAGAGCAATTGTAAAATGCATTGTATATAATATTTGAAGTACAACTTAATAAAATAATGTGCTTTGTTCCAAAAATGTAATTTTATATTGAACAATATTAATAATGAAAATTCTTGATTTATAATTATTATCCGAATTAAAATATTTTCTTTTGATAGAGGCAATAAATTTTCTGATAAATTTCACTTTTTGGACTAATGTTCTGAATTTTTTTTTCTCGTATTACGGAGTGATTTTTATTAGTATGGCATCAAAATGTATATTTTGAGGAAATAATTTATATCAATTAAATTCTGAAAGATATTTTAACGAGTTAATTCCTTTAAATTGAAAAACAATTAGCAGAACTGAATTCCTTTATTAATATATATATATATATATATATATATATATATATATATATATATGTCAATTAAAAACTTATTAATGCCATAACATTTAATATCTGTGTGATAAGCATAATTTATTATTTGTTGAACTGTGAAAAATCTACTTTTTTTTTTATCTACGTATTTTAAATTTTCAGAAAAACAAAAACTGTTCGCTTTATGTTTACCCATTTTCCTTAAGATTAAAAGCTGGCAACCGAAAGGTTAGTGTTCTGTTCTGAATAGTTAGTGAGCTCGAATTTCCTATCAGCCTTGAATACTTGCAGAGGTTCTGAGTTCGCTTTAAACTGAAGAACCCATTCCAATTAGCCCTCAAAAGGTAAAAATAACTAATAAAAGGAAATTCTCTCTACCTACACAATTACGATTTCTAATTTTACCCCATTCATTTTTCCCATCATTGCCTTTCGCAATGAATGTATTTATTCAGAATAGCTCCAGGCAAACAGTGGTTTTCCGTATAATGGTCACGAGAAAGGGCTTAAAGTGATGTCAAAACTTGATACCGTCATATGTTTGAAATTATAAACTCATAGTAGCTATAATTGGAGGAACTCCGATCCCTTGGTAATGATAAAGAATTTCGAAATTTTGACCATTTAATGGTTCTGGGGAAAAAGTGCAAGGTCTTTCCAACACCAAGGGATTATAATTCCATTCACATAAATTTGAAAAGAATTCGATCATTGTATCCATTGACGTCATATTAGTGGTTATAACATTCTTTTGTGGATTTTTACTCTTTTCATTGCAAATTTGCAGAAAATAAATCGTTTTTTCAAGCCATTGAGGATATTGTTATGATTTTTTTTTCAAAATTTCTACAACAATTTTTTTTTCTATAAATCTTTTTCTAAACCGTCTTTAGAATCACTCAAAACAATTACTAGTTTTCATATACCATATTTTTACATTTTTCAGAAATAGTGTCTTTTTATTCTGTCTTTAGCCATCATTTATACTTACTTTTTTTCGGCAATTATGTTTTCAGAAACATTCTTCGGCAGTTTTTTTTTTTTTTCCTTTTATAATTTATCTGTACTCCAATTTAAAAAATAAGAAATTTCATCTTTTTCTGTCAATCCAATTTCTTTTAACACAAAATTATACCCTATTTTGAAATCATTTTACCTCGTACAAATGTAATCAATCACATGGTGCAGCTTACATAAAATAGTATAACTATCCTTTAATACATGCAAGCATTAAAATAAATTTAAATTATGCAAAAGTCTCAACTTTTGTCATTGAGCTGCTTACGTTTATTACCTCTTGAAATCTTGACTTTAAAAATGAATATTTACTTTTAGTATTATAGGGAATATATTTTGGACAGCGTTTAGTATAATGGTGATTTTTCTTGTTGATGGACTTAATGTTATTTCATTTTTAGACGAAAATGTAAACAAGATCTGAAAAATATGATATTATAAATATTTCTCTCAATAGCTTTAAACCAACCACTCTTCAATATCCTGATATGAATTTTAAGAGTATTTTTCATGCAATAATTTACACAATATAGATTAATCAGAAAGTAAATAAAAATTATAACGATAATAACTTGAGTATGAATTATTTAAATATGAATTCCTTTGAGTATGAATTATTTGAAGAATATATTGATGAAAGCACAGATGGCGAGTCTCACGTATCAAATGTACCCAAAGGGTAAAAATCAAGCTACTATCACACATGTTTCATAATTTACTAAATGGAATTAAAAAATAGATAGCAAACGGAGTAATGCATATTGATAGCAGCTTTCATGCATTAATATTCAACACGTCTTGAATGACTTCGACTAAGTTATTGTCTCATACAATCCAAAGCAAAAAGAAATTTCACAATAGATCATACAGAATTTCCTAGTAATTATAAAATAACTTATTTATAGGCTTTTAATTTTTACAAAGTAGACAAACAAGAAGATATCTAGATTATTATCACTAATACAATGGTTATTTCAACCACAAATCTTTATTTAAATGTTTAATTTGTAGCAAGTTTAAATTTTTGATTATATTTTATTAAGACTGATAATTTATTAAATCATTTCGCAGATTGTGCTTATCTTGAATAAATTTTATAAAATGATAACATACTTAAATAATTTGCATTTACATACGTTATATGAATTTATTACTTTAAAACAACTTTGCTTTCGATTCTCATGTTTTTAAATTTGTTTTTTTAGCCAAAAGGAAAGGAGATGAAACTCCTTATTTAGTTCTGACAGCCATGATCTCTACATTATGTTTCGAGATATTACCTTTCCTACGTCCTGGTTACGAATTATGGTGGTTTCATCAAGGAATGGTCAATGTTCTGAGAGCAAGAGTTCCATCCTACGTCATAAGTCTTTGTATGTATATTATTGCATACCCTTTTCATTAACTGTATGGCACCCGCAAGCATAATCTAGGCTGTAAATAAAGGAAAGTGTTATTACAATATTTTTGTTTTTTCTGTTAAGTATCGCATTTATTGAAATTTCCGAGAATTCAATGTTAAAAAATGGCAAAATGTTTGATAAGCATTATAGAAAATCCTTAATAAGCATAGCAGCGAAATTTTTTAAGAATCAATTATTTAAGTACTTAAATATGCCATGGTACATGGACTTCTGTAATAATTGCTATAATGAAAATGAAGTTCTAGTGTTTCTTTTAAAGGAAATCAAATATTTCGGAAATTTTCTTCGAATTTAAATATTCATGAAAATATAGTGGTAAATTATATTCATATTTATCTTACATAAAATCAGTAATTAACACGATTTAATCGGAAAACGCTAATCTTTGATCTAAATTTTTGTTAAATTTCATATGGGCTATCGGCTTTTTCAAACTAAAACAGTAATTAAATCATTAAACTAGAATTTGAAGGTGAATCATAATTCATTCATTTTTTTATGTATAAATTGAATAACGAACCAATAGTCTCGTTTTTAATTATTTTACACGTGGAGATTTTGTAAAATTTAGTTTTGATATTTAATCATGCCTAATGAAATTTAACTATGCTTATAAAAAGCTTTTCTTTTATGTGCAAATTTTTATGCATTTATTTTCTATTTCAGTTGTTATTACCCACCATGTATCAGACAGTTTGACGAAACAATCTAAGCTTCCCCGTTTAACAAGATCTCTTGTGACTGCTGTAATCGGAGTCTTGATCATGTCTCCATTTCTGTGGTTCGCTCCTCGCCTTCTTCTGATCACTTTCCATTTAGACGATCCAGTTTTTGAAGATCGACTTCTTACCATTCCCTGGATTCAAATTGTCGTTGTACTTCTTCTAATGTTCCATACTTCTCACCTTTTTGAGGAGAACTGTGACGCCCTTCAACCTCATGAAAGAAATTCCTACAAGTATGTAGAAATCTTTAATTTTTCCAATTAATCATTGTAAAAACTTTGAATTTAAGACTAAGTACAAACACTTTTTGTATCATTAAACATTGAAATTGCACCATTTAGGAGAAAATAAAATAAAGACGTGGAACTTCTAAATGTACAATTAGCCAAGTTATACAACTGATAAAATTTATAAGTGCCTAGTTACAATAACTGAATCAGTGAAAAAAGAATTAAATATTCTAAGAGCCTATGTGGTTCTTATTTTTCTTTATTATGTCTTGAAATCTAATGAAGTCTTCTAGTTATATTGCGTTGACTCGTGTTCTGTGACACACTACTTATCTGTGCGTCTACCTACTGTTATTGGTTTCAAAATCTTTGGGCTCAGAAATGTTGACTGTCATTTAAGTAGATCGCTGTGTATTTCTAGGACAAGATATAAATAATATACAACTATTTCGATTATTATCATGTTAACAAGTTAAAGTGGCAGCTAGGGATGGTTAAAAATGAACATTTATTTTGTCGAATTCCTATTTACACATTCATAAACAATTTATCCTGCCAATGAAATGCGTCGCCTTATATTAAGCCCATTAGGTACAGAAGTGTCTAACAAATGATATGGTTCGCAGGCAGATATCAAGCAAATGTTACTTGCTTGATATCTGCCTGCGAACCATATATTCAAAGACACAAATGTTCCATTAACTCCAAATCATTATAAGTTTCCCAATGATGATGGTAGCTACATTTGGGAACTATTCTCTTTAGAGATTAAGCTCTTTTTTGTCTAGGATATAGTAATCAAAGAATGGGCTTAAATACGAGATATTAAAACAAATTACAATCTTCTAAAAAAAGAATGTATTTGCTTCTACTTTAAATAATGTAGAGCGGTATTCTGATAAGGTGTATTCTCTTAATCTTCGTTCCTTATGCATTGA
The DNA here is from genome assembly GCA_026290005.1 of Latrodectus geometricus. Taxonomy (NCBI): domain Eukaryota; kingdom Metazoa; phylum Arthropoda; class Arachnida; order Araneae; family Theridiidae; genus Latrodectus; species Latrodectus geometricus. Next base: position 5,956 of record JAPDSC010082137.1, on the reverse strand, counting down.
CAGTTTAAAAAAGTAAGTATCGCAGGTTTCTAAATTGTCAGCGATTCTCGAAACGAAAAGATTAAACTATTTAAAACTTATAGGTTCAATATTTTAGTGTTAAATTTTAAGTTTCAAGAGATGGTACCAATGTTTTCTTGCATATAAGAACACATTTTTTCTCTTTATATAAATTTTCTGCTTTTGAATTTGTAACAAAATGATTCTATGTCCTCTTTTAATGAAGAGAAGTCTGAATGTTCTCCCTAAAACATTTTGTGGTGAAATAGCAAGTTGTGTGAGGACATTTCTGTAATGTGTCTAAGAAAATTTTTAATCAATCCTGGGGAACATGCAACTTGTAGAAATTTTGCTGAGAATTCACATTTTATCTAATTGCCACACATCTCACGCTCACTGAAATATATTAACACTAAACATACCGGAGATTTTTTTTTATTCGGCAAAATTAATGGGAAAATGGGTCAAATGACCCCTTTCGGTAGTTTTAGTGTTAATACTGAAAATACAGTGATAGTCAATAATTTCTTTCTCCTCATAGCATTATCGATAACAAATTTAATCAGGTAAACAAAGTATGTAGCATTGTTTGTATAAGTAGTATTATAAATATGATGACAAATGACTGAATTAAATTCTTATATTTTGCAAATTAATTGTTGTGTTAAACAGTTTTAACTAAACTTGTCGAGCATTACGCTCCTTCTGTTGATTGTCATAACAGTTAGACTTACTGATATTAATTTTTTTTTTAAACTTGTTTGTCTGTGATTTCAGAAACGAATTTTTTACACATTTAGAAATTAAAATTCTGTAAAAAAGAATTCAAGTACGAACAGAATCTGTTTCCTTATATATGGCTGTTATTGACATTGAAATTATAATAATTAAACGAAAATTTTCAAATATTTAAATGATTTTGCATTTATCAAATGAACGCAACTAATTAAAAAAGCTTATTATTGTGTTAATTTTAATTTTTTAATTTAAGTTTTAAATTTCAATTTTTTAGGATAAGAATTTTCTTTTTTGAAAATTAAATTATATATTTGCAGTGAATGCTTTTTTATCGAATATTAAGTAATAACTTTCTCCTTTGCAGCTACTTTGTATGTGCTTTGCAGTCTGGACTCGTTGCTACAATTTATACAATTATCGAACAATACCTTCTTTACATTTTGTTGAATTTGACTATGTATATGAACACAGGAACTTGCATGCTGGCAGCCTTGGTTATATTAGGATTTCTGGCTAAAGCCGAAATTGAATCATTGCAATTGAGCTCAATTTCAACATCAGGTAAAAAGAATTTTTTTTTTTTAAATTTTACTATGAAGTTCTTTGGAAACTTAGTCTCTTTTTTCCACTCGTAATATATTCACCATTAGTAGTTTCAGTTGAAAATATTTCGAAACATTCGTTGTACAAAGTTTGAGAAACCTGAACAGGAACAAAATTAAAACCATTTCATATTTTGATGCATTTGTGTCTTGTTATCCATTCCATTATACTCTAAAATATTTTCATAAATAATTTTCTCAACAAGAAATATGTGTGCAATATTACCTTCCATTATTCAAAAGTTGTGATAACGTATCATTACGCACTTTGCTTTAAAAAAAAAATTCCCTAAAATTTAAGCATTGATGAATTAGAATATTTTTAGCATATGTAACTCCAATGAAATAATTATTTTATATGAATTTAAATTTATGTTAAATAAAAAGATCAAATAGAGAAATTTTAGCTTTTTCCATGAATTTCTGTTTTCTGGTATCACTATTTATAAATTTAACAAAATTGGGAACTTTAAATTTTAATTCGAAATTTAAATTTTTATTTAAAATAAAACCACAGAATTTATTGTGTGGTCACATTAAAGGAGCTTTTTAAATCGCTAAAGTGATCTGAGCGCAGAAATTAAATGTACGAAAAGTGTTGCAGCATTAGAAAAACATTAGCCTATTTAATTTAGGCAATCGGTTCAAATTAAATCAATCTAAATTTTTTTTAAATAAATAATAAATGTCAGTATTTTTGAAAACATAATGACTATGATTAGTACACAAACTCACCACCTGCCTTTTATTAATTGTTCGTGAATAGCTATGCTTTAAAACTCAAGCTTCTCTTAATCTATTATGATTTTGCAAATTCTATTTTTCATTCATTTGTAATTTGATTATTTTTAATAAAGCTCAAGAACAAGCCTTGGAGTTTTAAATAAAAATAATACTTTTATCATATTCAAGACAGTCAAGACATAACAATATTTTTATCGTTATCGAAGACTGCAAGATTCTAATTGATTGATAAATCGATATCTTTTTATTTTCTTTAGTTCAGTTAGAGGATCACGAAGTTTCCAGTTTTATCTCTGTTCAAATGTGCATGTGAATCAATAATGTGACACTATTATAATTAGATGCCAGTTCAGGCATTTCCTTGTCATTTATACAGGATTTAAAATTCGGTATTTGGGATCATTAAACTGTTAACAAATTGCTCTAAGTTTGAGGCTGTCCATATCCGACATAATGAAGACTGCATAATTCATTAAAAGTCAAGAGTCAATATTGAAAATGGCATATCAGGATCAGGTCTAATTTCAAAATTTTCTGAAGCATGTTTTTTGCTTCATAATAAGTCAAATTATTTTCCAATAATTACGAAAACATTTTTTACAATGAAACAAACAGGTGGTGTTATCAAGCATACTCTCCAAATTTAACTTTAACTGATTTTTTTATTTTTTATTTTTATTTTTTTTTTTCAAAAATTAAATTTTGACCTTAAAAAAAATTATTTGAATAATAAATATTGTGAATAATGATCACGATAAATCGTCTTAAGCCCAATATCTGAAGACGAATTTTTAATATTTCAGGAAATTTTACATTGTTTTACTATATACAGAATATGGAGAAAAATATATGAAAAACTAAAATGTTTTATTTATAAAACTCATATTTTTTTTAAAAAAATATATAATTCATTTTTATTGAGTTATGTACTTTAGTATTCATGTAATTTATTATGCAAAATAATGTATTTTTAAAATTTGCTTATATTCTAAAAATTCATGTTGCAAATAAAATTCTAGTAAATAGTTATATGGCAAGTACTATATCAAATAACATTAATTCTGTTATATTAACGTATTTAAAAAGTATTGAATTATTGAAATTTCTACAATAATTATAAATGAACTGGATATTTGTTATTGTAAATATTTATATAAAATTTAGAAACACCAAAGCAGTTTCCTTTTTCTCTTGGTCTGATTGTAAGTTTCTATCCTATCTATTTAAATTTTACAACCAATTGCATTCAGTATATAAGAAATTAATGTTTTGCTTATGATAATTTTTTTAATTTGTTATTAATGTAGAAAATTGAATTGGTGTAATTATAATATGTTCATCAATCAATCTTTCCTTTAAAATTTTTTTGTAATTATTCCAAATATTTTTCTTTTTATTCAGGTGTTCTACAGCCATTAAAAAACAAAGCATTTTGGGTGGCAATTTCTGCATTCCTTCTTCTCACATCTCTTCCCTTATGGTTGCAAATGGAGAACTTGAAATCCACGAGTGAAAGACAGGAATTGGGGCCATGCCACATTACTCAGAACATCTCTAATACATCTCCATTAGTAAGTACTTGCCGTTAGAGCTTACAATTTTAGAATTTTCAATTAATAAACCTATTCCTTTAAGATTAAAAAAGTTCTAGATATCTATAAATCATTTTTCCAAAGTTAGAAACATAATTGAAAACTAGTTTTTTTTTTTTTTTTTTTTTTTTTTTCCTTTTTCTCTAGTGTATATCAAGACTCTCATATAATAAAAGGCTTGAGTATTATATCTGGATGAAAATCGATCTCTATATTAAATAAAGAATTGATACTCATGAACAAATAATATGTTTTCAAGACATTTCCCGAACGAGTTGCGCAACAAATAGTCTGAGACTATTCTTCATATTTAAATCATGAAATCAACTGAATTGCGTTTATATAACGTGTTCGAAGAAAATTTCTGAATGTGAAACTAGCTGATATTCAAATCCTATTCGAAAGGAATTGGAATATATAATAATAAATTAAGTTTCAATGTATGAAATAAAAGTAAATTATTATATAAAGTATTTTAATTTCTTAAATAGGAATTTTAAAGTTAAATTTTGTATGAGGTCACATATATATATATTTACAAAAAATAATTAAAATAAATAAATACAACGCTTTTATAATTTTCACAAAAATGTCATTCGATTTAAATAACCAAAGTATCTATGAATAGGAAAAGCACATATTTTTAGTGCTAATATAGAAAGTTAGTAAATTTGCGACGCCTTACAAAATGCTTGATTATTGGAATGAAATCTTTAGTACCTATAATTTAGGTAATTGTAACCAGAAAAGATCTTTAATGCAAATTCTTGTCAACAATTTGAAAAAAATTAGTCTCTAATAAGACTATCCTAATTTTTTTTTAAAGTTTCATTTATTTCAACTAAAGCCGTTTTTGTAATTTATTTCAATTAAATGTACTCTGGCCACAATAAAAAAAAAATATATTAAAATAAAAATATTTTGTTCTAAGCCAAGTTAATAAATTGAATAAAGTTTCTTCAGTTTAAACTGTAATCTTTATAAAAGTCACTAAATTGAAATTTTCCTCTCCTTCAGGAAGTTACGAGACACCGTTTCGTATGCCTCCACGAAAGAAGACACCAGAATTTCGATTTCCATTGCGTGAAGGAAAGTGACATTTCACTTGGAGCGAAAAAATTTGAAAAGTTTTATACCATCTGCGGAAAACCTTTGAGTCCTACGCCTACAATGGAGATAATGATAATGTACTCTGCGATATGTACTCTCATTATATACACAATGATGCGTTTAACTTTCACTTTTAAACTTGAACAAAAGCAAGAAAAAGTTGTTAAAGATACTATGTAACTTAATAAGAAAATAACTAGGATTTCAATTCTTAATAAATACACATGTAGGGTATGCAGGGAAAGATTTTATGAAAAAATGAAGCATTCAGATTGAATTGGTGGATAAATTAAATGTAAAAGATTTAATTAAGTTTAAAGAGAGAGAGTGAAAGATAATCTAAATCAAGAAGATTCATATTTAAATACCATTTGATTTTCGTTTTGAATTATAAAATTATGCATTTAAAATTGATTAAAAATGAAGCAAGCGATAAGTATTTAATGAATATTTTTTTTAAGTTTTGTCATGATTAAAATTGAACATTTAATGTTTATTCTTCTTGAATGTTAGAATATTTCAAGGTCGTTGAAACAATCCAATGACTTCAATTGATTGATAAACGCAATTATATGCAACACAACACAATTTCTGACGCACAAGTAAAAAAATCTTTAGTCATAATAGATTTTTTCTTGAATGTTGTTTCCCTCGTCTTATAATCACAAAAATTAAACAAAAATCAATTTTGTTTCATTCTTTTCGGTTATTTTATCATTGTTTCATTTTATATATTTCATAAGAGGTTTATAAACTGTATCAATGGGATTATTTATTTTATTGAGTCCAGATTTAGTAAAATTATGAGAAAGCAATTTCTATAATTATTACTGTAAAAAAGAAATATTGTGACATCAAATTAATTAAATTAAATTTTTTAATTGAGCGTTTTCTCTTTTGATTTATATATATTTGTTCTAAATAATTCATAAGAGAAAATAATTACTCAAATGTTGTATACATTGTTTTTTTTTTTTTTTTTTTTTTTTTTTTTTGTAATATTGTGGCAGAAATAAGTATTTAATAAGCTGATTATTACTTTTCCCTTCGTAAACATGTTATTCAGAATATTGAATATGTATGAACCTTGGATTCTTAGCCGAATATTTATTTACAAGTAAAAACTGAATATAATTCGTATGCATTAAACTTTTTATTTTATCGTTTTAC
>JAPDSC010082128.1:0-16203 GCA_026290005.1 Latrodectus geometricus | reverse complement strand
TAGTTCCATTGTCTTGGGTCACCTACTTTGTTTATAAAGTCTGATAGCCCCTCAATGGAGTTTAGGTGTAACTCTTTAGGATATGGATTACCTAGACTAGTGAATCTTGTAAGGGCAAGAGCATCACACTCATATAAAATATGATGAGCTGATTCTACCCCTGCGTGGCATTTCTTACAATTTGGTTCCTGTTTAAAAAGTCCCATTGTATGAAGGTGTTTCCTGAAATGATAGTGCTGTATATGAATGATAGTGCTGTATATGAAATGATAGTGCCCAGTAATGAAGCCTACAATTGCTTGAGTCTTCAATCTTGGGAGTCTAAGAATTTCAGATGCAATTTTCTCAGATGAGTTGAAAATCATATTTTTTGTATGTTTCTGTCCAGGAGAGTCACTCCAAACTTTGTTCATCTCCTGTTTTTCCCATTTTTGAATGGCCTTCCTTGTAGTTTTCATGTTGATCCCACAAAAGGGTTCCATTCCTATTGGATTAAAAGAGGATCCCTGTTTTGCAAGTTCATCAGCTCTTTCATTACCTTCTATTCCTATATGGCCTGGCACCCAAATAAGAATAATTTTATTCCCATTTGCCAGTTCCTTAAGGAGATTTTTACATTCAATTACAATATTTGATTTGACTTGGAATGAGTAGAGAGCCATCATTGCAGCTTGACTGTCTCTGAAAATAAGAATACGCTTGCCTTGGTAGCCCTTCTTTAAATTTATCTGCAGACAGTTGGCGATAGCAAGAACCTCCGCCTGAGAGACGGTGGCATGTTCCCCAAGCCCTTTATAAAGACTGAATCTTGGTGCCAAACCCCAGCCCCCCTGTCCTGAGAGGTTGAAGCTATGTGTTGACGAATTCTATCCTGTCACTGAGGAATAACAGGAAACTACAATAGTACTGAATATCTGCTTTTTGCATAGGAATTTATTGTATTTTGCTTGAAAGATTTTCTGCTTTTCTCCCTTGGCACATTACTACTGCCCCTATGAATGCGCTAGAAATGCTCTAATACGCTGACTAATAAAAAGCCTATGGTGATTTTTGATTTTTATGGTACCCACTTCGCAGTATCGAGTATTCCAGAATTAATTGCTGAATGCTTAGCGCTCTGATCTTCACAAGTAGTCTATAGGCTTGATTTCCACCTTTTTAACTTCGATGTTTTTAGTAATTTGGTATTTGTTTTGGATATCCGATCCGGTTCAATTGTCCCGGTATCCGAAAATTAGGCTTGAGTGATAAAGAAAACTGAACCTGCAATGTTGATGAAGATAACTAAAATATTTCAATATAAGCTATTGCAATGTTTCTCAGCCTGCAGGTATTTTAAACCTATAAATAGGTTTTCTAATCTTTTAAATAAAACTTTATCTTTTTAAAAAACCTTGAATTTGATAATTCAATAAAACTTTTGACTAGGTTAAGCAAAGTTTGTACGACTTGTCTACTAACTTTGGAAAACTAATATTGAACCCCTAAATGGCTTACAATTTAAGATGTACTTAAAATTCTTGAATCTCTAGAAACTTTTTTATGTGAAAAGTTTTAATATTTAAATCTTAATTGTGAGTCAGCTTGAAAGCACCTTTCATGCATTTCAGTCTTTCGACTGTTTATTATAAATATTGGATACTTGGTGGCTTAGTGGCAGCGTTTCGCACTCCCAACGCACATGTCAGAGGTTCTATCCTCTAGCTGGAGAAGGTGGACTCTGCTTTCTATCCCTTCAGTAGATCGATAAAATTTGAGTACCAAGCATACTTAGGAATTAAACACTAGTTGTTGTTAATGACACTTGGCGACGCCAAGCCCTCCCGTCACAGACACTAGGCGAATGAAGTCAGAGAGGGAGCGTCTTCCGTTTTTTAATAGAGCACCCTCGTTCGAAGGTGGAAGTACGACTTTTGGCTCATAGATGGCAGCACCACCTGAAACTTCCAATTTAGATATTGAAACCAGTGAAGACCCAAAGCCTGGCTCCAACTACCTCCAGAGGTATTAATTTGTAGTGGGAACATGGAGAACATTGCGACCCGACGGATTTAACGTGCCTCAGTCGCCATTAGTGAACACGACGGATCTTCGAATAAGCCGGGATTCGAACTCACTACCTTTTGGTAACTAGAACGACGCCCTAACCAACCAGACCACCGCGGCCCTAAGCACTTGTGGTTTCACGTTAGGCTGACCATCTAACTGGGACAAATACTCCGTACCCCAGAACCCTCTGTCAAGAAAACAAATAAGAGTTCTATAGACTCTTATCCTTGATAAGCTGTCGTACCGCAAAGTTTAGTTTACTTTAAATACTTAATATGTGCTATTTGATTCTGAAGTTTGGCATTATTAATTATAGCTGGATTATAAACCTACCTTGAAACTATAATGAAATAGAATAAATGAAATATAGTAAAATTCGCTTGAATTAAGACAATTCAACATCTGGAACAATCGACCAAGCCTAGTACACTTGTACTAGAACTGAGAGGGGATGTTAGAAAAATGTAATACGTAATCTCTGAGTTACTAAAAAGATTAATGTAAATTCTAAAACTTAATTTTTACAAGGAATGCTTAATTTTTTTCAACTCAGAACACTTACTTTAATGTAAATAAAAACTGAAAATTCTGAATTCCCTTACAGTTAAACAAAATCTTAATGAAAAGCCTCTCAGTTTCATAAGAAAACTTATCGGGAGGAATAATTAAGATATATAAATATCAAATTTGAAATCTCTAATCCTTGTGATTTGTTATAGTAATCGAGGCTCCTAAATTTGTGGCCTGTAATTTGTAAGCATCGGTTAGTAACAATAGCATAACTTCAAATCCTGGCAGTATCAATTCGAGGAAACATCAGTACATTTCATAATAAAATCTATAGCAGATGGATTCATCTCCAAGAATAGCATTTCAGCTAATAGGACTTACGGTTAAGTCTATATCTAGCGAGGAATTAATTTTCGCTTGCAGTTGTGTGGGCTGGTTGTTAATGTGCAGGCAATTGTTTTAGTAACTTGTTTTCTCTGATCACAATGGAATTAAAAATAGATTTTATTTTAAGCGATATCTTGACTTTTCTTTATTTTAAGTCTAGTTCTTTTACAGGAGAAAAGTAATACTTCAAAATTGCAAAATTTTCCATCCACCTGCCCGAGAACACATAGTAAGTAATCTGACAAACAAAAATTAAAAATTAATGAATTTTAATATTTAAAGACTAACATTTCTTGAAATTTAAAGAAATTCTCATGTGTTGTCGCATTGAAAATACACGATGAACGTTGCAAAACAACGCGCTATCTTTCGCTATAAAGAAAGAGTTTGAAAATCACTTATGTAATATTGGGTTTGGGGAAAAAGTAATCCATTATTTCTTTCGGTAGACGTCTGTAGTGATCGCTATCTCGTGAGGTATCTATCAAACAATTTCAGATTTATGCTCGTTGGAAAGGTGACATTTGACACTAAAATATCCTCTTGCGGTTTTTTGTTTGATTAATTCAATTACGAGTACAAGGTTTTAAAAATGGAAGACAACAAACAGAAAATTCGATACATTTTCGTTTTTCTCTTGTAACGGCGAAAAAGATAGCCGGGTGGCTAAAATTGTGAAAGGTGTTTATCGTCCTATATAAGACTGTAACAACCAGTTACGTACGATTTTTGTTTGGTAGATTCCGTTCGGGTATTTTTGATGTTAGAGATGAACCTCGCATGTGGATACAGCATCGTCGAGAATGTCTATAAAATATCAAAAATGATCAAACTTTACAGCATGTCAGCAGTCGTAGCTTCGCACAAAACCTAAAAATCTACATGAAAACTGTTTTAAACCTTTTTACAAAGTGAATCCAAAAGAAGTTACTTAAAGTTCACGTAAAAATAATGGATTTCTTTTTCCCCAACCTAATATTTTAAGAGATAATATCTTAACATGTTAACAATTAAACCATGTACAATGAGATTTTTCAATGAAATACAGTTAGATCTCATTTTACTTAAACTATCAATGCGCTTCAGGTAATATCAAATTTTTTAAAGTCATCCTTAAAAATCTTCAACTCTTCCCAGAGAGTCGTATTGATCTAAGCAAACTGAAATCTAATTATAATTGAGAAAAAATGTCATTGTACATAACTTAATTTTTAATGTGAGTAATTTTTAAGAGAGTAGAGTAATTCTTGAGCTCTATTCTAAGTATTTTCGATTGATCATTTCTGTAAATCTTAAACAATCTTAATCTGTAAATCTAGAAACAGTTCTTGGAATTGCAGGACATGATCTGTTGTATGATGCAATTTGTTCCTTGTGAGAGTAGATTTGCAGTTAAGAGACGTGAGGAAATTTTAAATCGGATTTCTCAAACAATATTATGAAGCAAGATTTGTCAGTAACTTATATTAGATCCTTAAAGTAAATATTAGGTTGGGGGGGGGGAAAAAGAAATCCATTGTTTTCACGTGAACTTTATGTAACTTTTGGATTCGCTTTGTAAAAAGGTTTAAAACAGCTTTCATGTAGATTTTTAGGTTTTGTGCGAAGCTACGACTGCTGACATGCTGTCAAGTTTGATCATTTTTGATATTTTATAGACATTCTCGACGATGCTGTATCCACATGCGAGGTTCATCTCTAACATCAAAAATACCCGAACGGAATCTACCAAACAAAAATCGTACGTAACTGGTTGTTACAGTCTTATATAGGACGATAAACACCTTTCACAATTTTAGCCACCCGGCTATCTTTTTCGCCGTTACAAGAGAAAAACGAAAATGTATCGAATTTTCTGTTTGTTGTCTTCCATTTTTTGAAACCTTGTACTCCTAACTGAATGAATCAAACAAAAAACCGCAAGAGGATATTTTAGTGTCCAATGTCACCTTTCCAACGAGCATAAATCTGAAATTGTTTGATGTATACCTGACGAGATATCGATCACTACAGACGTCTACCGAAAAACTAATGGATAACTTTTCCCCAACCTAATAATATATGGACTAGAAGTTTCATGTAATATGTATAATTTGAAATACCAAATAAAATTCTATATCCAAAGGTTTTTTTTTTGTTATTTTAAGAATGTCAGTTTTACTTTAAATGTAGTTAACTATATTGTGATACAAATGACTGGTTTTAAAACAAATTTGAAACTTGCTCAAATATAAGCAAACTTTAATTAGAATTTATGAAGTTTCTAGTTGCATTGTACTTTTGCAGTTGATGTCCACTTGCAAGATTTGTCAACTTACACTGAGTTCGGGAACACGAACCTAATTACGAAGACCTCCAGTCACGCAGGGTTGCTTGAGATACTTCATCCATTCACAAGTAGACCTCTTTTTCTGTGCTTTCCAAGGGATGCGGCGGACTTGCGCCAAATCTATATGCTCTCTCACGTTGCTTGTAGACAACTGGGCTTTATGACGTTCCTGGATGTGAGCCATAAGCAGTTTTCTCCCATATTCAATGGTAAATCTTACTTTGGGCTAGAACCACACAGCTACAGCTGTACCGGACAGGAACAGACGGTCACTAGCTGCAGCTGGAACAACATTAGTACCGAAAACTGTGCGATGCTCACAGAAGTATCTTGTGGTTGTAAGTTCATTGTTTATTTACATAAGTGTAATTTTAACCCCTTCACAACGGGTAGCGCAAACGCGCGCTCATCGCGGAGGCCGGCAGTGTCTGACGCGAGCGTCTGTTCACGACCGGGAGCTTTTTTACTATTAAGCCTAAATCCATGAAATTTCCGAAGTATCAACGCCAGATTCTTTATGATCAGAATATATCATAGTACCACTATCAGAATGTGTTTCGGAATCTATCTGAAATATTTTGCATCATTTATGCTACTTCATGCTCTGTTAACCCCTTAAAGCACGAGTTTTTTCGGAAAAACTTCCAAGAAACTATCCATATGCCATCTATGTTAGATGTTTAATTATAATTTAATATTATAATAGATGGCATATAATTTGGCCTATTTAGTTTTACTGGAAAGTGTCTGAAACGGGCATTAGAAATAACAAAAGCGCCCGTGTGAGACAAGCATATGGCAGTAACATTCGCCCGTGTCAGACACGGGCAAATGCCTTAAGGCAGTGATTCTCAACCTGTGGGGCGCGCCCCCCTAGGGGGTCGCGAGCATATCCAAGAAAAAATGTTATTTAAAAAAATTGATTAAGTGACTGAAAGGAAAGAACACACACATACAAAACAAAATAAATTTCGACATATTTAATAATTAACTTATTAAATTAAAACAACTTACTAAATTAAAAACAAATTTAATAATTATTAGTGACTCCCTTGGGCCTGTCTTTAAGAACAAAGGTTTTCGAAGGAGGGTTTAATATTAGAAATAGATACTCTCAGTTCTTTTTCTATATTTAGCTGAGATCTGTATTTTGTCTTCAAAGAAGCCACCGCAGAAAATCCAGTTTCACACAGGTAAGATGTTGAAAATGGTAGTAGAATGCGAAATGCCCTTGTTTTTAGTGCAGAAAACTCATCATCCACTCCTGCCCAAAATACAAAGAATGATTTATTACTAAATTGACTTTTGGTTTCGCCGCTTGCCGTGAAGTCTATGAAGGTTTCTTCCTCTTCGATTGAGAGTCCTTCGGGAGTATTTTGAAATGGATACCTCACCCACTTGTAACTTGATATCAGTTTGTCGTCAACAAGAAAGTACTTTTTAAAATCCTTTGCTAGCATTGCTAAATGATTTTCAATGGTTTCAAAAAAAACTTTTACATGTTGTTCTTCAGCATTGTAAGTTTTAATACAATCATTCAAATTTGCAAACATTGTTAAGTTTTCTTGCTTTAAATTTCAGCTCCACAATTCCAATTTCCTACAAAAAGCATTAACTTGATCACTCGTATCCATGATATGTGTATTTTCTCCTTGGAGTTGAAGATTCAAGTTATTTAATTTATCGAATATGTCGACCATGTAGCTCAATTTCAACACAAATAAACTATCGCGAAAATTCTCAGCTTCCGGTCACTTTTCCTTTTCTAGGAAAACGGTGATTTCTTCTCTTAATTCATAAATATGTGGCAAAAAATTTCCCTCGTGATAACCATCTTGCCTCGCAATAAAATAGTAATGCTGAATGTACTGCACCCATGTCTTTACAAAGTGTGGAAAAGATTCTTGATTTAGGGGTCTCATTTTTATATAATTTATTACGGTTACAACCGTAGTTAACGCGATGAAAATTATGATTGAAAATTGGGCCGTGAATACTAAAAGGTTGAGAAACACTGCTTTAAGGGTTTAAGCATTTTCGACGCTTCGATATTGCAACGGTAAAAACAGAAAAAATCCACGTCTAACAAGATCTAATTATTTTCTAAAGCTGAACTGCAAACAGAAATACCCAACGTTTCAGCGAAAATAAAACTTCTTTACTTACAATAAACTACCACATGAAAACTTAAAGAGATGTCATAAAGCATGCCATTCGGAAACATTTATTTCCCCTTTTGTTTATATAATCAAAAACACGTGTATGTGAGTCATGCTTCTCTCATTTCGAGTAGAAGGTCTAATGTACATGTATCTGAAACCCTACAGGAATACAATGCCATCTTGTGGCAGAAATTATAGTTTTTAAAATGTTCCCGGACACTGGCACAAATAAGTGACAGTCGGGGCTGAATGGGGAAAACGCTCTGGCACGTCTGCGTGTCGGCCGGGAAATGAGTGTTCGTTGTGGGCACGTAGACGTGACAGTCGGCGCGAAGGGGTTAAAGCATTTGCCCGTGTCTGTCATGGGTAAAGGTTACTGACAAATTGGCAATTGCCCGTGCCTAATATGGAGATCTCTTGTATCACGTATTTTATTTCCGATGCCAGAGATCCGTTCCAGTAATTATAGATTATAATTAAACTTATCTAACATAGATGGCGCATGTATAATTATTTTAACAGTTTTTCTGAAAAAAACTTGTGCTTTAAGGGGTTAATCTTCATATATGGATTCATATATAATACAAATTTTAAACCTAATTTCACGTAAAACTAGATTTGAAGTCCCAAGCGAGTGTTTGAATCTACAAAATTAAATTATTATTTGGAATAATGTGTTTGTGTAAAGTATAATGAAAATCTGTTTTATTATAAAATGCTTTAATTTCGAATTATTTCCAAACTTGTAATTAACATTGCTTTTATTATTAATTGTAAATATACTGCGAAACTGGAAGTGTTTTGAAATTTTAATAGTGTAAAACTTCAAAGAGTAAGCATAAATAAACAATTTAATAGGTAGTCAAATCGATAGGTACTTAATGAACAATATAGCAACTGAATGGCTAAACTTTTTGCCTTGAAGATTTAACAAATATTTCTAGCTCCGGTGTAGGTATTTGCAATGGTTTGTCATTTTTTAAACAGGTTTTTATTTGAAATGATTTTTTTACAAAGATCACAATGACAATCATATTTAATGCCCAACTTCGTGGCTGAAGTCTTTACGGCTGCAAATAGCTCACTGTAATTGTAGCCGAATTGCAGAAATCCATACTTCCTGTGTGAGATCCTACATTCAATGTTGAACTGTGCTAAATAACGAGAACGAGTGTTGTGTTTCTGCCTACCTTAATAGTTTGTACGAGTGCTTAAAATTCCGTTTTTTCATATTTCAAAATTACGTAATTTATATAGTTTCCTTAAAATGAATGATAATGCTATGAAAGCCTTCAATTGTTAGTATCTTCATCAAACTATTTCAATAGAACTTCATTTAAAAAAGTAAAATCCCAGATTTCTTAATTTATGACATTTATCTTTACAGCGTGCCATAAAACAATAAGAGGATCCAGTGGAATTGTTAAAAGTCCAGGATTTCCATTCGTTTATGTATTCGGTGTGACCTGCCAATGGGATTTGATAGTTCCAAATCAGCATGACATTCTTTTAATTTTCAATAAGTTCGATGCCATAGATTCTGGGTTGTCGTCACACGCCTGTGAACTTCAAAATCCACATGTAGAAATTATGTACGGCAATCGAGTAAGTTGCATAATATATATTAGTTTGGGGAAAAAGAAATCCATTATTTTTACGTGAACTTTTTGTAACTTCTTTCAAATTGGCTTTGTAAAAAAGTTTAAAACAGTTTTCATGTAGATTTTTAGGTCTTGTGCGAAGCTACGACTGCTGACATGCTGTCAAGTTTGATAATTTTTGATATTTTATAGACATTCTTTACGATGCTGTATCCATGCGAGGTGCATCTTTAGCATCCAAATACCCAAACAAAATCGACGAAACTAAAATTGTCCGTAACTGGTTGTTACAGTCATGTATAGCAGCGTTTTCCAACCTTTTTTGGCCAAGGCACACTTGTCACGGGGAAAAAAAATCACGAGGCACACCACCATTAGAAAATGTTAAAAAAATTAACTCTGTGCCTATATTGACTATAATAAAGTAATTCTCTTGAATAGGAATCAAATAAGCACAAAGAAAGTATTTTATAATTACTTTATTATGAAATATTAAGTAAACAGAATAGTGAAAAATTATAAAATACTTTCAGTGCGAAACCTGGGCCTGTTTGGCTGAACACAAAGCTGATATTCTGGCTGGAATCGAAGAAAGACACACACGTAGCTCTTCGTCAACAGTTCTCAGTCTCTCTGTATTTGGTTTTCATAGCAATCATGCTTGAAAAGCTAATCTCACACAGATATGTAGTGGAAAAAGGGAGCAATGTCAAAATAGCTTTGTTTGCCAGAAGGGGGAACTCCTTGGCAGTATACAACCAATAACTATCCAAAGGTAGATCAGCAAATCTTAGCTTGCAACCACGATTTTGTCTCAGTTCAATTAGTTCCTCCTGCTCTTGTAAAGTCATTTCCTTTCCAACAACTGATGCTGAGCTATAAGGGTCCCTAACCCAGTCAAGGCATTCAGTGGAGACTTGAGGAGAAGTTGTCATTTTATTTCTCTTCAGAGTTTTTTTAAATGCTTAACTATTATCTCACACAGTGCAGCAGTGTGAACACCTTGCCATTGCATGCTGAGTGTGAACATTTCAAGACTGCCACTTTCCACGTGTTGATGCCAGACTTGCACCTTTGAACGGAATCCATTTATTTTATCTGTACTTGTAAGCAGGTTTTCATTTCGGCCTTGCATTCGGGTGTTCAATTCATTCAGATGATGAAATATATCTGCCAGGTATGCCAGCCTTACACACCACTCATCACTTGCAAGCTGCTTTGCGTAATCTGACCCCTCATTTGTCAGAAACAATTTAAGTTCCTCCCGCAGCTCATACACACGAACCAAGACCTTGCCACGCGACAACCACTGGACCTCCGTATGAAACAGCAAGGTTTTATGCTTTGCTCCCATCTCCTCACACAAAGCTGCAAATATGCGACTTTTCATGGGTCATGACTTTACAATGTTTACCATGCGCACAACATCATCAAACACATGAACTAAGGCTGATGGTAAAGTCTTGGCTACGAGGGTCTCACGGCACACCACGGTGCTTCAGACGGCACACAGGTGTGCCGCGGAACAGCGGTTGGGAACCGCTGATATATAGGACGATAAACACATTTCACAATTTTAGCCACCTGGTTAGCATTTTCGCCATTATAAAAGAAAAACTGAAATGTATCGAATTTTCTGTTGTCTATTTTTAAAACCTTGTACTCATAACTGAATTAATCAAACAAAAAACCGTAAGAGAATATTTTTGTGTCAAAGGTCACCTTTCCAATGAGCATAAGTCTGAAATTGTTTGATAGATACCTCACGAGATATCGATCACTACAGACGTCTACCGAAAAAATAATGGATTACTTTTTCCCCAAAATAATATATATAATTTTAAAGTCTTTTTCTCTTAAGAACTTGTTAATGTTCAATTTAAATCAAACTTTTCTTGATACTCCTATTGGTTAATGTAACAGTGCAATTATTGAATTAGATGCTAAATTTGTATTCGTTTAATATCTTTAAAAAAATTCTCTATTCTCATACACGTATGTTTATACATTTAAGTGCTTATTAACTTTGCTCTTAGAATCTGCAGATTAAGATTTTTAACAATTACACATTTGAAGTATGGTATTTATTGCTAAATATCTGTAAAAACTAATTCTTCAGTGTATTTTACAAAGTCTTAAACCACAATACATAACTTGAAATTTGAGTTGTAAGAGTTTACTGCATATTAGTCGTAGTTTCTCTTTAATATGACTATTTTAGAAATTTGAAATATACGTGTATGATACTCTTATCTCCTGAAATAATGGTCTTAATCTTTTATGGTCCCTAACGGTAAGAGGACCACACTATGTATCTTGTGGTAAATAACTGAAGGGAGTGTTTTAGGAGCAGGGGTTAAAAAATTGGAAAATTTGAGAACAGTGTTTTTAACAGTTCTCAACGTTAATCTGCGCTTTAGGTCCCCTACTCTGCAAACTTGGAGATAAATGCATCAAGCGTGGTAAACCAGACGTTTTTACACCTAATGAGCTCTTTATGGCAACCTCTGGAGGAAATAATTTGAGTTTTTTCGTGCATGCTCATTAATTGGTTTTTTCTGTTAGCATTTTCATTGGTCATTAGTTTGTTTGAAAAATCGGTCATTTTCATTGGTTTGTAAATAGTTTAAACAGTTAAAAATCGTATTCCATTATCGCCATGGTAACAGCGTTTTTGAAAACCCGCCAAGTACGAGACCCACAGCACACTTTCGCCAGTTGGCAGAGTAGGGGACCTAAAGCGCATTTTCACCAATAAATCATTCTAACTACAATCAAAATAAAATAGATTTCAGTTTTTCTTTTTTGTTAAATATGCATGATAGTGTTCGATCCGAAAGCAAAGCTAGCAAAGAAATGCTGCACGGATAATGCTGCATCAGAACTACTTGGACATTTTTTCAAAGGTATGAATTTCCAAAAAAGTTTTAATATAACGTAGAATAACAATTTATAATAACAAACTATTCCAAACTGTAGCAATAAAATCATCAGAAGGATTAATTTTAAAAATTAGTTTTCATTTGCCTTACAATGGACAACAAAAACAAGTGCAACTGGAAGTATAAATTTTAAAGCAGCTTCGTGTTGAATCATTGTCTCCAAAATAGACTTTAACTCCAAGAAACTAAATTTTTAAGTATTTCCAAATAAAATTGAAAAAATGATATTTTCAGAAACTTCTCATACTTATTAAAAACGCCGAACTTCCCAATTTATGTTTAGCAGGGAAAGCAATCGAAAGGTTAACCTTCAGACCTTCGGCTCAACAGTTTGTAGATTCGGATTTCACTATCGCTTGAATTTTTAATACAAAGTCTGGCTTTTAATTTCCAGGACTCGTAGAATAACTCAGAAGAAAAAAAAAGTTAAACACGTAGTCATTTAATATGATTCAAAGTAATCCCCATCAGGCGTAATGCACGTCTGTGCTCGGCTGTACAAATTTCGGAAAGCAGTCTTAAAGTCCTCTTTTGGAATGCTCTTTAATACTGACGTTACGGTTTTCGTGATGGCTTCGACATCTTGAAATCTTGTTCCCTTCAGCGAATTTTTCAGCTTAGGAAACAGGAAAAAGTCTGCAGGTGCTAGGTCTGGAGAGTATGGTGGATGCTGCTTCTCAACGACACGATGCTGGGCTAAGAATCGCTTCACAGGCAACGCAGTGTGAGGGCGGGCATTGTCATGTAGCAGTAGCCAACTCCCGTTTTGTTTAAAATGAGGCCTCACTCTACGAATTCGTTTTCGAAGTCGGTCGAGAACTTCTGTGTAGAACTGTCCATTGATAGTCATGTTAGGAGGAAGAAATTCATGATGAAAGTCCATTGCAATCAAAGAAAGCGATTAACTTGACCTTAATTTTCGACTTTTCAAATCGAAATTTTTTCTGCCTTGGTGAACTTGGAGATCGCCATCCGGAGTTTTGACGCTTGGGTTGCCCAATTTGAAGCAAAATTTAATGTTAATTCTCTGCTCCATTTTCACTTTGACAATAGGAATTTAAGAGCTACGTCTAAATGCGCCTTTCCAAGAGAACCACTTACTTCAGAATGGCGCCGATTGCACTGCACATGCGCAAGAAAGCTATCTTCAATATGCAATCACTAGCGCCATCTTCCGGCTTTTCGTTCGCCTACAATTACGTCAGTCCTGGAAATTTAAAGCCAGACCTTGTATCTCGGAATCCATACAAAACTGTAGGTCTGCCTATTTACCCCTCAAGAACAAAAATGATAGTTGAGATACATTAAACTAGTAATGTTTAACATAAATTTTATTTCCATTTATCTCCCATGTGGTTTGTCTCCGCCAGCCCAGATCAGTTAAACCATTGAGTTTAATGAAGTCCGACGCAAGAAGTACAGTTATGAATATCATTACAAACCTGTACAATGCAGTCTAGGATATGCTGAAGTGATGCTTGTTCTTACTGGCATGTAGGGCAAAGAGGAAATCTTTTTGTTACCTTACGAGTATGTACTGTCTATGCGCCTACTGGCAAATCTGGACATATGTTACAAGATCCATCTTATAAGAACACTTTTTGAAAGATCCTGTCACTGTAGTTAGTGCATGTGTGAGTAGACAAAACAAAATAGAAAATCTAAAAATTGTAAAAACCTTTTGCATGAAATTTCAAAAGTTATTGATATCTTTAAGAATTTAAAAAGTACATTAGTTTGGGTAATGTTTAGTGTATGAAAGGATTATGGGAAGTAATTAAAATAGTTAAGACGTACTAATTATATTAAGCAAATTATTAGTTCAATTAAAATCTTCAAAGAGTTTTTAAATTTTTGAAAACACAACGGAATATGTAAATAAAAAGAATTTAAAAAAAATTATACCGAGGAAAAATTAATCATCATAGACTGCAGTTTAATTTAAGATTGGATAATAAAAACATAAAATGAGACCAAATCGGATAATTCCAATATGCTAATTGCAACAGAATTATTACTGGTGAATAAAGTGATAGGGAGTAAAAATGTAGGTATCGTTCTAAAACAGATTTTGAAGTAGTTCTTGAAACAGCACTTATATTGGTAGTTAGATATGTATTTCAGAAGATAAAAGATCACTGGTTCGCAAAATTTTTCATCACAATATATGTCCGAAGAAAGATATATTACCAATATTTACAGGCTATTAAGAACTTCGGAGAAAGATATTACCAATATCTACAGGGTATTAAGACTTCAATAGCAATTGATCTCCAATGGCTTCGAATATTTTCCGAGGAAAAAGTATTATCAAAGTTAGACTAAAAAGAGTATCTGATTTTGATTAGATGCTCCTCTTCGACTTCCAAACGGTAAGACGTCCAAGAGGAACATATTTGAGAACAGATTGCTGTTTGTACAGTAGCAAGAAAAAAAATCTTCATTTTAGAGCAATAGCATGATATATAGAAGAAATGTTACTCATAACTCAAAGCATCATTAATTGGGCATTCTGTAGATTTATCACTATAATGCAACAATAGATGAGATGCCGTCATGTCTGGGCGATATCTTAATGCTTGGCTCTTGACGCTCATCTTTTCCCTAAATGCTTATCGTAATGGCAGCTTATCCTTTTTGCATCTTGTGCCATTAAACCCAACCAACCAAGAATACCATTATGGTATTCCTCATATAGCTGGTAACTGAAATTCAGTACCATGGCTTTTAGTTCAGCTCTTCGGCAGCTTGAATACCCCCTCAAGTGATGTCGGGGATTTGATTTTTCGAACTCTGGAGTGGATATGCAGTGATTTCAAGTCTGCTTCAAACTGTTTCTCTTGATATAATAAACATTCATTTTTAAAAAGTAATGAGATTGGTTGGGCACTCTATACGATTATGTTCATTATATTGTTCAGAATTAGCATTTAGTTCCTCAATTTGGCCAATCGAGGAAAAATTAGGGAAACTTAGAATGGTTGTGCAATTATAAGAAACTATCGAAATTATAAAAACAGCTTGAAATGTGTTCTGCTTTTTTTCAAGTAACGGCATTTTGCGTTGAAAATTAAAAGAAAAAAATCATACTGGAGTACACGAGAATTGCTATGTAAGAACATTTTGCAGTTTAAAACTATTTTTGACGTTCTTGAAATGGGTTAACACTTCTCTTTGCAAAAGTTTCCGTCATATGTTTCACATTTATTCCCAAAGAAATTTATAAATACTTTATTCTAGTATAAAACCTGTCAAATTCAAAAATATTAGAAATTCTTCAAATCTATTTCAAAATTATATGATCTTTTAAGATAGTTTTCTTTAAAAGACAATGTTATGAATGCTTCTTTACTTAAGAATACTAATTTAAACTAAAATAAAAGATACTTGTGTGGGAAGATAGTCAGAGGTTTTGTAGAAGAATCCTTTGGAAAACGTTTACTTGGCTTTTTGGAAACATTGCGATTTTGAGAAAACGAAATTCACTTTATTCTGTTTAAAACAATTGCACCACGAAAGAAAGTTCTAAGTATATCGGCTATGGCTCACTGTCACTTAGTGGTAAGACAAAGGACTTTAGAATACAAGAGTCCGGGTTCGATTCAAGCCACTGAATGACTGGAGATTGATATTGCACTTCTGCATGCACTTTGCTATTGGTGTTGGATGTAGGGAGTTTTCTTGTTTTTGTCCATTGTGACACGTGAATATGACCTACGATCTATGAAAAACCCTCCTGGAAAGCAGTTTACGCTGAGGATTACAATGAGATCTTCGGCTGTTGGCTGCTCCGTTACGTGGTAAAGTAAATTAGTTATTAAGCTCACCGTGGCCAAATGGAAGAACATTGCTATTCAGGGCAAAAGGTCCCTGGCTCGATCCCAACCGCTGAACAGCTGGAGGTGTTGCTTGCGTTTTTACCTTCTAATTGAACATCTGTCGGGGTAGATGAAAGACTTTTTCGGGTTTTATCCCTTGCGAAGCGTGAATATGACCTATTTGTGAAAAATCTTTCCGGAAGGCAATTACTAAATTTAAACTGTCTTACTTCCGATTTAGGCAGTTTGCAACGCTGATTCAAAAATATTGGTTAAAAAGAAGTTTCATGTATTGAAAATTTATTTTCATTCGGGAAATAAGGGGAGCAACGAAAACCACCTGTAATGTGTTTTAAAAAAAAAAAAAAAAAACCTTTAACACATTGACTGCCAGTCTCTAGAGAT
>JAPDSC010082120.1:0-25582 GCA_026290005.1 Latrodectus geometricus | reverse complement strand
TAGTGTAAAATTATTTTCTCTAGTTCATGAAATTTAATAATTTATATTTACAGTAAAATGTAGAGAACTGAAATATAACCTATCAGAAAAATAGCTTGGCGAGTTTTATCACTGAGCATGGATTGTGATAAAACTCGCCAAGAATCATCAGAGCTTTATCTTTTCGGGACATTCACAGATAAGTATTCTTTCCAATTCTACAAATATATTTATTTATTGATTGATTATTGATTGATATTTGGTATTGATAAAAAAAGTAATATAATGATTAAGTTTTGATCTTTTTCCTATTTATTCTAATTCTGATGTACTTTATAAAATAGTGTAAGAATTTCTAATATTATTTTTAAAATATTTTATTCTATTCTGCTGTATTTTTCTCCCCTCTGTAACTTTTTGTACCACATAGAGACATAATATGCATCTATCATATTTATTTAATAAAGATCAGATCGTAAGTTTGAATTCAATTTTTGATCGTAAATCACATTTTTCATAAGAATTGTTAACTTTGGAATTGCAGAAACTAACAAAAAATTTAGTACTGTTAAGATCATTAAATTATTTTTTAATTACAGTGATTATTGTTAAGTATTCATAACATATATCTATGACTAGAATAAATTTTGATTATTTTAAATGAATTTCTTCCTTTCACAGAATGTTCTTTTTTTTTGTTATTTGAACAACAACAGCATAATTCTTCAGCTAGGAACTATACAGTAGTTGACAATCAATTCCAATCATATTCAGAGATGCTAAAAGAATACAAGTTTAGTTGGCGAATCATAACGCTTCCTTTTGTTGCGGATTCTTATGCTAGAATCGAAACAATGCTTGATACATTTTCTTCTCGGATTTCCCTTTGTTGTGAAAATTATATTCCCTATCTAGGGAAAATATTCCCCCCTGAAAGACAAGACCAGGCTTTGAGTGTAAAGGAAAACGGAAAATGCGTTGAGCTACGTGATTGGATAAAGAGGCAAAAAGAAGTGTCTCCTGTCCACGATGGGATCAATTATCAGCCCCCCTGTTTCCCTAAATCCCTCCCCCACTGAATCCTTAATCTCCCGGTGCTGCCCGAAATCCAGTGGGGGCTTAGTTCCGCCACGACTTCATTGCCTACTTATACCTTGCTTTATTCCGAGGGATTTTTTTCCCCTTTTTTTGTTTTGTCTTTATCGTTTTCTTTTAGTGGTTGCCTGACTTACGATCGAATATATTATACTTCGAACAGGAACGAAGTGGCGTAGATTCCCTCAGCGAAAATCTTCTTACAAAATTCGAGGTAGGAACTTGAAAAAGACTTTCCTAAATTTAAACACAAATTTTTTCGAATCTTTTCTTCACATTATATTTCCAAAATAGAATCGTAATTATTATTATTCCGCTACGCGTCCATATTCGTCTAAAACCTTTGTTTACATCAGAGGTTGACATAAACCATTTTCAAACGCATTCGCTTGTGTACACGTATCATGAACTAGAATAAAGAGATGAGATTCTTTTTTTTTTTCTTCTTTTTTTTTATCTTTTTCGCAGTTGGGTATCCGCATATCATTTTCGACAGGATATTTTTTTATTTGTCCCAAAAATAGAGGCTGCGAAAAAAGAATTACCTCAACTTTTTTCTTATCTTTCTTCTGGTAAATCTCTGACAAAACATAAAATTGGAAAAAAATAAAGAATTTTATTTTTATTTTATTTTTTTTCATCTTATGGACACAAAAGGCTGTTGTTTTAGCTCTTCCTAATCACTGAAATTCAGGGTAGGTTTTTTTTTTCTCATCGGAGATTCATATAAAAATAAAATAAATTGTTTTTAAATACATATATTTATTTATTTTCTCCACCGCTTGCTCTCCCTAGTAGACTTACAATATTTTCTTAAGGTAATCACACTAGAATCGCTTTCAAAGCTTTTGTTAAGAGGATTTCAACCCAGGCATAATGTAGAAGGATTGTTTTTTCAATGTTGTTATCCCATGTATTTATAATGTACTCTAAATAACTTGATGAGTTATTTTTACATAAAAATAACATCTTAAATTACTATAATAACACAATTTATCACTGTCTGCTATTTGTTCTTTATTAATTTATTAATGCAAATTTTTATTCTTTTATTATAATAGTTTAGTGATAAGATCAAAATTATGTATACATGCATCTCTGTATATATACGCATGTATGAATATATATTTATATGTGTGTGTGTGTGTAGAAGTCATAGTTAGAAATACCATAAAACGAAATAAATAAAGGCACTAAAATATATAATTATGACAATTCTTTCAGCACTTAATAAATTAAAAGCAGCTTCAATAGATTCACTATAAAATAAATAATCGAATATTGCTTAATATTTGGAACAAGTATAAATATTTAAATATTTTTCGATGTCGTTTAATATTTGTAACAAATATAATAAAGCAATTAGATAAGCTTATTTAAACGCAGCAAAAAGGTGGAACATTAAACCAGTACATTATACAAAGGGAAATTTACTTTTATATTGGCTATATATTTTCTTTGCTATATTTAAATAATCTTATTTAATTGCTTTATTATTTTATATTTGTTACAGATATTAAACAATCATCGAATATATATATATATAATATATATATATATATATATTATTATGACTTTGACATATATAATATTATGAAACTTTAAATCCTAATAATCTTAAAAATCCTCTAAAACACATTAGATACGAGATAAAATATTCTATAAACAATGATATAAAAAACATTACATCTTTTTTAAGAAATATTTTACGATTTTATAAAATTAAATTTCATCTATTTAATTTTAAAACATTTATATTTTGAAGTTAATAATAATCAGCAAATTATTATTAACTTCAAAATATAAATTATTGATTTTAATTAACTATAAGATAAGAGATAGCATAAATTGTAAAAATGTAGTGATAAAGCAACAATATCATGTGAATTGTAGTTGATATATAAAGCAACAATATCATATTACAACGCATGATATATTTCACGCATCATGTGACTATAATGCATGTAATACCAATATGTATGGTTTTCCATGAAAACACAAGATTATTTTGAACTTATTAAAACATTACATTAAATTCATAAATTTAAAAAAAAACAACTGAGAATTAATATTCAATAGAAATTATAATAATCAATGCAGAGATAAACAATTGTGAATTAAGATTTTATTTCAAAAGAATGTCAAGAGCCCAATTTATTTCAATCTCACTGCGTTCAGTAAATGAATAGAAAAGTCAAATGAACTTCAAAATGAAAGTGTTTTTCATTTATGTATTTGTGTAATACTAAATATATTAAATACTTTTTATAAAAAAAGGGAAATGGTGTACAGAAAATGGAAAACGATTCAGCACAAAAGTCTCGTTTGCTATGAAGCATGTTTTGTTTTTAAGAAGTTAGGCAAATTAGATATTTAATAACTCATAAAATATTGAAGATAAAAGCAAAATTAATTGCATTTATAGGCAGAATGACTCATATATTTTCTTTTAAAGTGAACGTTGAATACAAAAATTTCCTTTTCTCATTTGAATGCCATTTTTTTTTTTTTTTTTTTTTTTTTTTTTGGATATTAATATTATTTGATTATTTTATTAATTTCACATTTTATTCGTTTCGTTTCTAAATATCATCGAGCGTGACTTTTACAAAATTATTTTATGTTTTTTTTTTTTTTTTTTTTTTTTTTTTTAAAGCAATTGTATATTTTTTTCTTTTCTTCTTAGCAAAGAATTTATGTGTGACTTTCTCTTTTGCTTTCTTGACAGTGGTTAGAGAGTAACATTATGTTCATTTCGATGATTTAGTCTGGGTTATGTTTTATTTGATCCGTTATTACAGGAAATGGAAACATCTATTAAGACACCATCATTCTCAGTATTCTTGAATGACCATATCACAGAAAGATGGATCGGACGAGGTGACCCAGTACTTTGGACATCCTGACTTGCTTATATAACACCACAGAACTTTTTGTTTTGAGGATTTTTAATGAGTATAACTTATACGAGGAAAGAGAGAGAGAGAGAGAGTGCGTCGAATGCTAATGACTAAAAAGATAAGATTCCTCATAATAGCTTTCATGAAGGCCGACGTGCCGGTACCTGGCACAAAGTTGACTATAGTCTTGATATTCTTCGTGCCATGAAAGACGCACATGTGGAAGTCTATTGACAATGACCAAAACTAAAGAAATTAAACTCTGTGGCATGGTAACCCATCGGGGACAAAGTCTACTCAAGTGTCTATATCAGTTTCCTTGGCCGATTTCTCTAGGGTGCGAAACATATGTCCCTCTATACTGATGGTAGTGGTGATGTCCAGCACCACGCCGGGAGTGGAGTTTTCACTCTTTATCCTAATGAAGGCCAAGATTCGAGATCATTAAGAAACCCAGATTTTTGCTCAGTGTTTCGCAGTGAACTTTTAGCTATTTTATCAGGTTTGAAACGTATCAGGATTGGAGCCACCTTCGGGAATATCTGGATCTTCACTGACAGTCGTAGCAGTATTCAACACCTGAGCAACAGGGAGAGAGTAACAGACCAAGCTAATGTCGAAATCCTTCTTTTGTTAAAGGACTTGTCAGCCTCCCATGACATCCATTTCCAGTGGATACCCTCTCACATGGGTCTACTTGCTGATCAGTTGACTTAGGAGGGTACTTCCCTACCAGCCTCTTCAAATCTGGCCCTCACTTACTCAGAATTATTTTCGACCCGCAAAAACACTGTCAATAAGTCCTGGCTTGTCCCACCAAATCACGATTGGTACCCCCGTAAGCGTCCCTTTCCTTGACTTTCAGGGCACACATGCCGACCAAGCAGTAATCAGCAGATTTGTCAGTGGGCACACTAAGGGCCTCACTTTTAGCGGGCATTCCAAACTTTTCCCAACCTGCAAAAAATGTTACTCCAACGAGGCTAGTCCTCATCATATTCTTGTTTGCCTTGATTTTACCATGGAAGAGTTTCTTGAGAGACCTCTCCTCTTCCTCGATTTTTTGAGGGTATATGAACTTAAGGATCTGGTGTAGCTCCGCTACCCCAGATGGGATTGGAAACAACAACACATATGTCCCAGTTTGGGGTCAGCCCACTTTTATCAACCCACTGAAAGACAACGGGGCATATCTGATTGACAATAATCATAAGAATCAATTTAATGAGTCAAAATGCTTCCGCCCTCATCAGGATTTAGAATCTAAGGTTTGGTGCAAGGGATCTTATCAAAGTTAAAACAATTGAATGATGTTGTTGTTGTTACTTATGACACTTGGCGAAGGCAAGTCCACCCATCTAAGACTGGACAAATGAAATCAGAAAGAGTCCCTTATATTTTTGAATAGCGGGCTCTCTCAATAGGTTGGAAGTATGACTTGGCTCAGAGATGGCAGCACCATCTGGGTTTCCGAAATTAAAGATAGGAAGCCAAGGAAGATCCAAGGTCTGGCTCCGACCACCCCCAGTGGTATTAATTTGGTATGGGAACATGGAGGAAATTGCTGCCAGACATATTTTACGTGGCCCCAGTCTCTATTATTGAAAACGACGGTCTTACGGAAAACGACGGTGCGAGATTAACGCCCTAACTAACTAGGCTACCACTGCCCTATTGAATGATGCAATAGAATCAAATTCATTGTATTAAAAATACGAGAAATAGTCATTTTTCAAAACATGGTCTCCCAGATTATAATGCTTGAATAGTGTAATTGAATTGTGACAGAATAAATTTTAAATTTCCCTTTATTTTTCTGATATGTGTGTAGTTTTTTTACAATTACAAAAATTTAAATTCTGTTTATATCATTATTATTATTTTTAATAAAATACTAAGAGATCTCTTGACCACAGGTATTTATTATAATAAATAAACAATCTAATCAAAACCAAATAAGAAAATTATATTATTAATAAGATATAAAAATTTCATAATTATTTTATATTTTTAAATAATTCTAATAATAATTATAATTTTAATAATTATTTTATAAAAAGTTGTTTTTGTTTAAAAGAAGGCCCAGAGAGATTAACGCATTAGAGAGAATTTTTTTTCATTTTTATTAAGTAGATAGGATTATAATTATCTTAGAATTAAGGGTTTGAATTTTTCGAGATTTTAAATGCTTTTGGCCATGGCTCTTTAGCTTAAATGATGATACTAGTAAAAATTTTTTTCACATGCTTTTTATCAGTTTTTTATCCATTAAATTGCACAAGAATCTTGGGTCCAGCATATTGAAGCATAATTTCTTTAAGCAACCAGTAGGAGGACCTTCCAAAAATAGTGTTCACGTGCAAGTGGGAAAACTCCCAAATGCTCAATAATAAACATGCTTGTAAAATGTAAAAGAGCACAGCAGTCGTCAGCTCTTGTTATTTATCAGTGGCTGGAATTGAACTCAAGATCTCCCATTCCGAAGGCCCTAATTCTAACAGTAAGCCCTTCTGAGACTCTAACATTGAAAAATTGTCCATACATTTGTACTGAATTTCCTTTTTACAAATTAAAAATTTGTGATGGAGTAAAATATTAAAAACGCGGAAAATATTAAAACTGAATAATTTTTCATAAATAACAGTAAGTATTATTTAAAACTTAGAATTTAATTGCAATCAAACTACCGTTCAGTTATGATTACTACTAAAAAGGTTTCCTTAAAGTGAAAGTGATAAAACTTGTTGCTGAGACTATCTTTTCTGTAGGGTCGCGGTGGCCTGATTGGTTAAGGCGTCGTTCTCGTTACCAAAAGGTGGTGAGTTCGAATCCCGGCTTAGCCGAAGATCCGCCGTGTTCACTAATGGCGACTGGGGCACGTTAAATCCGTCGGGTCGCAAAGTCCTCCATGTTCCCATAACAAATTAATACCTCTGAGGGTGGTTGGAGCCAGGCTTTGGAGCTTCACTGGTTTCAATCTCTAAATTGGAAGTTTCAGTTGGTGCTGCCATCTATGAGCCAAAAGTCGTACTTCCACCTTCGAATGAGGGTGCTCTATTAAAAAAATGGAAGACGCTCCCTCTTTGACTTCATTCGCCTAGTCTCTGTGACGGGCGGGCTTGGCGTCGCCAAGTGTCATTAACAACAACATCTTTTCTGTTCTTACAACTATCAAAATGCAAATTAAGGTCCTTGAAAGATAAAAAAAAAGAAGAGTATATTAAATTATTTGTTTCCTATGCTTCACACTTTGACAGTCTCCACGCGTATAAGTCCCAAGTAGACAAATCAAATGACTGAATAGATTACAATCGTTTGATAATCATCTTTCTGACACGTCTTTTGCCGATGTGGCCTGTTGGTTAAGGCATCGTTTTCATTATCGGAAGGTAATGAGTTTGAATCCCGGCTTAAAGGTCCATTAAATTCAATAAAGTTGTCTGGGGCACGTTAAACATGCGATGGTCGCAATATCCTCCAAGTGAAATGATACCTCTGGTGGTAGAAAGTTAGATATTAGGGAGTCTTCTGTTTGATCCCTGCTTCTAAATTTTGAAGAATCCCACCCGGCTGCTTCTATCTAAGTGGTAGAGCCCATCTCAGGGAAGCTTTCTGGTGCAACAATAACAACCTCTCACACAGGTGACAATCGTGATCTGATCAGTGACATGTTGCACTGTCCTGCTGATAGTAACTAGTAACATCCTCTGAAAATTTTGAGTAAGCCTCCTCTTAAATTAACAAATCGAATTCACCACTCACTGACGTTTCAAAGACACAAACACAAACACAGGGATTTTGTAAAAAAAAAAAAAAAAAACGTTGTTGTTTTGTGCCAGTTAAGTTAGCAATATGGGGTGATATGTTCCACTTTTCCAACTGATTCCTAATTTGGTGGAAAATCCGACTTCCTCAATACACACACGTTATAGGTACACATTTACACTTTAGGGAACCATTCACACAAGAAAAGGGTAAAGACAAGAGAGTGAGGAACTACATCCATATGTCTGAACAGGGATTCGAACCCAGGACCTCCCCGTCCGCAGTCTGACTTGCTGATCACTAGACAGAGTGGGTGGCTCCAAAAAACGTATTATACTAATATAAATAAATAGTTGTAAGAATCGCAATATTTTATCGTACTACGATAGGTCGATTTTATGTGTCATCCTTTGTTGAAACTACTGTTAAAAATCCCCATATTTTTTTTCAAGAATATTGTTATATATAATTTAGGCTGAGATCTCTAATTTAGAAATTCTTTATCCCCGATTTCAGTATCTGAAAACAACAACAAAGAATTATCCCCTAATTATGGATTTAGGAAAAATGAAAGAGTGGGGGTACGATTTCCAGAATATAATTCCTTAAGAATATAACAAAAAATTGCAATCCAGAAAATTTCAGAAATTTCGGGAAAGAATTAAGATGTGTATTATTCATATTTTAAATTTTTCTTAGCATAAAAATGCTTCTTGCAGATTGGTATCTTTTTTTCGTAAAAACATTCAATTATTTTTACTGGTTATTTTATTAAAAATTATTCAGCAGATAAAATCAATTCGTTGTAAGTGTTGCTCTTAAAAACTTTAAAATACCGTTTCAATACCAATTAAGAAAATATCGAGATTCACAAAAAAAGGACTTTTTTCGAATAATTTCAAGTATTACTTCAGTTAATCAAATTAAGATACAAGAAGCAAGGAAAACTTTTTACTTTTTTTTGAAAAAGATTTTCCTAACAGCGGGTGCTGTGTGATTAACCCTTCACTACAACAAGGCCGGAATCTGCTACTCATTCAGCGTTACCCGGTGGACACCTGTGAACCAAGTCACGGAGGCGAATGTATATAGCAATACCCATGTCAAACCACCACAAACCCGTATATAGGGAGGGCCACATTCATCTTATAAGAAAAGACAAAGAAATACAGCGTGAGAGAAAGGCAGGAAACATCCATGCCCAAACCGAGATTCGAACCCGGGACCATCAGCCTAGGAGCCAGGAGCGCTAACCACTCAGACATTCACCGGCACCTTTTTTAAATGTATTTTTATTAAAAATTTATTCTCCATCATGAATATTATAAAAAGAAAATACTATATAGAAATATAAACTATAATGACCATGCCCAAACCGTGATTCGAACCCGGACCATTAGCCTAGGAACCAGGAACACTAACCACTCAGCCATTCGTTGGCACTTATTTTAAAGGTATTTTTATTAAAAATTTATCGTCCCTCATGAAAATTATTAAAAGAAAATACTATATAGAAATAGAAATATAATGATAATACATCTAATCTATAATATAATATTAAACAATTATTTTTTTAATTTTACAGTACAATTACCAGTCAACAAGGGGGTTATTCCAGCTCCTGTCCTCCTGTTATCCCAACACTTATGTCTATAGACATCGTTAACATTCTCTCTCTCTCTCTCATTTAATTTTTTTATATTTTAAATTAATATTTTTATAATTTTTCTCTAGTAAAAATATTAAAATCATGGCAATACTGTTCAATTAATGGTAATATCGTTAAACTTTTATATTTAGCATGAAATCCCGAATAGACAAATTTCATTTGTCTATTCGAAATTTCATAACATGTTACAAGTAACACGTTACAAGTAACACGTTACAAGTTGTTGTTTTTTATGAAGAAAGCTAAACATGTTTCCCATCTCTAATCTTCATCATAAATAAATGAAAAGGCAGAAAAAGAAAGGCTAAAGCTGCATCCTCTGAACTCATTCATGTGTCCCTCTTCTCAACGTGAGAAGGTTGTAAAAATATTTGTAAACTCTCTCTGACAAGAGTTATGGAGTATGCAGGTCTCTAACAAATTGTGAGCCATCTTCCCATATTTCATCCCTTCATCGGTTTTTACCGATACGAAGAGCAGATGTTAGATTAACTCGCCTTCGTATCGGACACACACGTTTCACACATAAGTATCTAAATGAATCAATTCCATGGTCTGAAACGAGTGATGAACCATATAATGTTTATCATATTTTAATCTCATGTCCAGATTTTAGCCTTTAGCTTTTTACATTCTTTAAAACAAATATTTTAACCATGTTTGATTTGGTGGGTCAGCAAACTCATAGAAACCTTTTTGCCTTTTTGAGGGCAATAGGTTTGCTTGATTTTATTTAAATTTTAAAATTATATTTGCCTTTGTTTTTTAATTTATAATAAATTTTAAACTAATCATTTACACTGTTTTTTGTATTTTAATATGATTTTAATGTTGCTTGGATTTTCTACTATTTATAAATTATTTACACCAACAAAGTTTTGGTGCAGCTTGTCCTTTTTGGACCTTGCGCCAGAAAACTCAACAAGATGAAGAGATCTTATATTATATATATATCACCAAATACGGAAGCAACCATCACATCATGGTTTTGTTGCTGAATTGAGGTTCATCCGAAAACATACCCTCACTTCTTTCTTGGTTTTCATTTTCGTTGTTGAACATAATACTTATGACCCTTTACTTTGTGATGTAGCAGAACGAGTGATTAAAACAAAGATAGTTGTCCATGATGCTGGAAAATTTAGCGAACTGTTTGTCAGGTTACTTGTTGTTTTGCGAACGATTAAATTTTCTTGTCAAGTGCTATGATGTGACCATACGATCCATTAAAGCCATGTGAATGACATATTCTTCTTCTTGGCTTTTGCTGCACTTGAACACTTCCTAGTATTTATCCCTGATTTATAGACTCTACCAGTTTAATAGAAGCAGCCACGTGGCAGTCTTCGTTGTTTATAGAAACAAGGACCAAAAAAGAACCTAAGTACTTAACCTACCACTCCCAAAGGTATCATTTTTCTTTAATATTAAGTTGGGGAAAAAATAATCCATTATTTTTTCGGTAGACGTCTGTAGTGATAGATATCTCATGAGGTATTTATCAATCAATTTCAGATTTATGCTCGTTGGAAATGTGACATTTGACACTAAAATATCCTCTTGCGGTTTTTTGCTTGATTCATTCAGTTACGAGTACAAGGTTTTAAAAATGGAAGACAACAAACGGAAAATTCCATACATTTTCGTTTTTCTCTTGTAACGGCGAAAAAGATAGCCGGGTGGCTAAAATTGTGAAAGGTGCTTATCGTCCTATATATGACTGTAACAACCAGTTACGTACAATTTTTGTTTCGTCGATTCCGTTTGGGTATTTTTGATATTAGAGATGCACCTCGCATGTGGATACAGCATCGTCAAAAATGTCTATAAAATATCAAAAATAATTGAAGTGAACCGCATGTCAGCAGTCGTAACGCGCAAGACCTAAAAATCTACATGAAAGCTGTTTTAAACCTTTTTTACAAAGCGAATCTGAAAGAAGTTACATAAAGTTCTCGTAAAAATAATGGATTTCTTTTTCTCCAACCTAATATTATTGCAATCAAGAAATATTTAACGTGATCAAGTTGGCATTAATGAACACAATGAGTCTTCTAGATTCGAATTCACAAGCTTCCTATAGTGAAAAGAATCCCCTAATCAACCAGATCACTAGGGCCATTATTTTTGGCTGTTATTGAAAGCAAGATGTTCCGTGTGACCATCCTGAACTTATGGGATTTACATCCATGAAAGCGATGTGATAAACCACAGACTTGGTTGGCTGATATCTATCAAAGTTAACAATAAAAGAAAATCTCACCTCGCATCACTACAAGAACATCTTTTCCCTTCAAGAACATTCAGATGTAATTTGATTATGGGAAAAATTTCTTCATTTAAAAATATTGTTGTTGTCGTTTGCTACCATAGCATATTTTAAGTGAGTGTTTAAAAGAACATCTCATTTGCATATCTGTATCTTCTTCCTTTTGTGTGAATTTATTAGTATGTCACTTTTCGATGTGTAGCAGTTTTAATGGCCCTTGAGTAAATAACCACCATATCCCCATTATAGTTTTGAAGGATTTTTTGTTCACTTTTCTTAATAGTGTCATTGTTTACATATATACAGAGGATTTTCACACATATCTGTAACGATTTTGCTAAAATTTTTATAGAAATTTCTTAGCAAAATTTTATTTACTAATATGTTAAGTCTGATTGCCATTTCTCTGAGCTATCATATTATATCTTGATTTCCAAGATAAAGTTCTGTTGAAGAAACATCAAGACTGATACTGTTCCGCTGCTTTTTCACAACATTCCAGAGTCAATCCAATGTTTTCGGATGGTGCTTATAAAAATCTTGTTTTAAAAGTCCGAATGCACGGTAATAAATGGGTGAATGTCAAAAGACTTGGGTGGGTTTTTTAAAAAAAGCTTCAATTCCGGCTTTATTTCTCATTCTTTCTAAAAATAGAACAGTAGATATAGAGGTATGGTTTGGAACTTTGTTTTTCTGATACTTAATATACAAAGAATATTGTTTGGATAAAGGGACGAAATTTTAAAATGTTATAAAACATACTTCTGATAGTAATCCAAGTTAATTTTGACATCTTTCTTTTTACTTATATATATTAGTTTGGGGAAAAAGTAATCCATTATTTTTTCGGTAGACGTCTGTAGTGATCGCTATCTCGTGAGGTATCTATCAAACAATTTCAGATTTATGCTCGTTGGAAAGGCGACAATTGACACTAAAATATCCTCTTGCGGTTTGTTGTTTGATTTATTCAGTTACGAGTACAAGGTTTTAAAAATGGAAGACAACAAACAGAAAATTCGATACATTTTCGTTTTTCTCTTGTAACGGCGAAAAAGATAGCCAGGTGGCTAAAATTGTGAAAGGTGCTTATCGTCCTATATAAGATAGTAACAACCAGTTACGTACAATTTTTGTTTAGTCGATTCCGTTCGGGTATTTTTAATGTTAGAGATGCACCTCGCATGTGGATACAGCATCGTCTAAAATGTCTATAAAATATCAAAAATGATCCAAGTTAACCGCATGTCAGCAGTCGTAACGCGCAAGACCTAAAAATCTACATGAAAACTGTTTTAAACCTTTTTACAAAGCGAATCCAAAAGAAGTTACATAAAGTTCACATAAAAATAATGGATTTCTTTTTCCTCAAATTAATATATATAGATAGATAATAATATTTGTATAGTACATATTGAA
Organism: Latrodectus geometricus; assembly: GCA_026290005.1. Taxonomy (NCBI): domain Eukaryota; kingdom Metazoa; phylum Arthropoda; class Arachnida; order Araneae; family Theridiidae; genus Latrodectus; species Latrodectus geometricus. The sequence goes on along the minus strand of JAPDSC010082120.1, from coordinate 12,486 downwards.
AAAGGAAAAAATAACGAATAAAATCAACAATTCGATACAAATATCAATATTTTCAAAGAAGAAGATTTTTTAAATTGATTGAAACTTGAAAAGGCACTTAAACTTAAAGCCGCGACTTAGCAGAATTCGCAGAAAATCCCACGAGATAATTGGCGTAACTGTTTCCACTGCCGCTTGTCACTTACTCAGGTGATTAACAGTGGCATGGAACAACACAACTCTCCATTTTGTCTCTAACTGCGAAATAAAAGAAATTCACTTTCCTCTGATTCCTATCTTTTAGCGGAGGATGGAGTTTTTTTTATTTCCCAACCCCCTGTTTGTCTCTTAGGTGAAAAATAATACCGAGACTTTTAAGAGTAACTGAAAAGTTGTTGCTTTATCTCACACGAGTTGAATAAAAACTGTACAAGCTCTGATATGGCTCAGCAGAAAGGAATTACAGACTATTCTTAAATGCATTTATTTCTAATCTCATAAAAGAACTAAGCAAATGTCGTTAAAAATTATGTAAAATATTTCGTAAATATAATCTGTTTTTAAAAGCACATTTAGCATATATCTAGTGAGAGATAGGGATAAGAGAGATAAATGTAGAATCTTCGTCATTAGGATAGATATTAGTTTTGGGGGAAAAGAAATCCATTATTTTTATGTTAAATTCAAGGCTTTATTTGCCGCCCAACCTGTCTAGTGGTTAGCGTACCTGACTACAGATGGGTTGGATCTGGGTACCTATCCTGGCTCGGGCATGGATGTACATTCTCTCTCTCTTTCTTGTCTTTGTCCTTTCTTTGTGTGTTAGTGGTTGCCTACCCTATAAACGGGTACCTATGACATGTGTGTACTGAGGAAGTCGGACTCCACACAAATATGGTTCAGTTGGAAAAGTGGAGAGCGCACCCCATATTGCCAACCTGGCAGGCACATGACAACAACAAGGCTTTATTTGCATATTTTTGATTGGATATGTGCAAATGACTTCAAAGTGTCTTGTGGTCTGATCTTTAGCTTGTGGACTGCTAACACGCTGGTCAACTTCAGACATTTTTGTGATTCTCATCGATATTTTCGATGAGGGGCCTACTTGTGATGGTGTATCTTTAACATCAAATGTACCTGAATGGAATCGATGAAACCAAAATGACATGTAATTGGCTGTTACAGTATCGGGACCATAAACACCGAATTTCAACTTTCAAACTTATATTTTCATCAAAGAAAAACTAATACTGTATTTTCTCTTTGTTGACTTCCATTCTTTTAACACCATGTACTTTATTACTAAGCCAAATAAAAATAGCAAAATATATTTTAGTGCAAAAGTAAATCTTTCCAATGAGCATAAATCTGAAATTGTATGATCGATACTGAATGAGATATCGAACACTATATTCATCGACCGAAAAAGTAATTGATTTTCCTCAAATTAGACTGTATTAGACCAACAATCAGATTTTTGTTTCAAATTTTTTTTAAATGATTGTACTTAGTAACTAAGGCAGCTAACTTATTGCAGAATTTGCTCTGAATGTCTTCAATAATTGATATTAAAATGGAATTAAAAGATGTAATAATGCGTTTTTTACGTATGTACTTATGATCATATATCGAGTGAAATTTGATACAAACTATAATAATTCTGAAATAAAATATAATTTTAGTGCATCATTTTTAACATCATGTTATATAATAATACAGAAGATAAGCAAAATATTTACTAACGCAATTATGAATTCGTTCAGTGTTATGTTATCTGCTTTATAATAGATTATCCGTGATTAGTTTGTTATGGCCGTGGATAATCCACGAATAGTATGATATGAGTTCAGTAACGCAGTCGAAATAATTAGGAGAACATAATTACTAAACTTAATTCTAATCTATCAAACTGTAATACATTCCAATGAAGTTTAGTACTGTACAGCAGTTGTTGGCAGCTTTTCACCATTTTGTTTTCTAATTATTTCTTGAACAATAGTAGATTCATGTAAGAGTTAGTTCTAAGTAATAAACTGCTCGTATTTCAAATTTCAAGGTAATACGCCTGTGTATTTATTCAGTTCCATTTAGTTTACCATCTTTTGGTTTCCTTAGTGGAAAATAAAATACCTACTTTTATATATCGAAAGCCTTCTGGATAATGAAGATTATGTGGTCTAAATTTCTTTTGAATCTGTCAAATTGTGTGGAACATAAAAGCTTTCTTTCCCAGTTATATGCTGCATTATAACTAGTACATATCTATAAGCTTTAAATACACTACTGTCCACCGTAAATGCAACACCCTGAAGAAAACATGCAAATAACATGAAATTTACAACATGCATTAGCGGAGGTGAGATATGCACATGATTATAATTTCAGCGCACATCACGCACGCCTGTGGCGCCATTTCAAAGCGCTATTTACGGCTTGGAAATTTTGACTGTTTCAAACTTGGCAATTGTGTTTTTCTTGTGGTTTTTTAAAGAAAACGATCAATTATGCCTCTTAGAAAAACAGCGATCATTTTTTGATCAAGTATCCTAGCTCGACAGAGAAGGAATAGTGGCCTACCGATATTGTGGGTTATTTTTCAGGGAAATAGGTAGTCGTGTTAATATCAATTATAGATCATTATAGATCACCATTTTAATATCAATTATAGAAACCAAACAACTGAAGTCTATAAATTTAATCATTTGATACTTGGTTAACATGTTTTCTACAAAACGAATTTTGTTGTGATATATCTTGTCTTTCTTGGTGTTGCAATTTGGGTGGCCAGCAGTGTAGTTAAATAACACGTAATTCAAATATCGAGATATTTTGTCTTAAAGCCTCAACGTTGCTCTGTTCATTTCTTTCTGTATCACTTTTTTATAGAAATACTAAGTAATTTATATATTCTATCAGCTTTCGAAAACGTTAAAAACATGTGTGCTAAATTTTGATCGTGGATTTAAATTACTTACATTTCTTGCTCAAAACTAATCTACCTCTGAATAAGAATTACTCACGAACGGATTTCTTTTACAATTCAACATGTAAATCATAAACCTTTATTTAAAAGATAACTAGCTAATACTCAAAAGTAAGAAAAATATTCCCTAAAAAATAATGAGTCTTCCAAACATAGGAACCGTTCACTCACAATAAAATACTTGTTATCTTTCCATCTATAGTAAAATACTTGTTATGTTAAAAATAAAGTCATTCTGTTCATAAAAAAAGGAATTCTTTAAAAAAAATAGACAAAAAAAATTAATCAAGACTGAAAAATCCACACTTAACAAGTTCTTAAGGCCAAAGATATAGATTAAAATAAAATGAAAAAAATTTATGCAAATTTTTTTTCTCTTTAATTTATAAAAAAACTTTCAGAATTTATTAATTGCGTGATTAAGCTAAAATCATAAAAACAGTCCGACTTAAGGAGCGTTCAAAAAGACAGTTTTTCTTCACTAGAAATTATTCATATTGTTTAATATTTAATTTCCTTGTAAAATATCTACTAATATATTTAAAATAATAAAATATTGTTCAATATCATATTGTATAATATATTTAAATCTAATAAAAATTTAATATTAATAAGAAATAATTGATTTTAGCATTGAATTATCAGAGGTTTTTTTTTTTTTTTTTTTATCAATAGCACGTATGAAAAAAATGATAATATGTATTTCATACTTTTACGAAGGACCCAACATAAATGGGTAAAAAGGCCGAAAAAACTTCAAAAATTTATAAAAGAATAATAAAGGCAAAAAGCTATTTTAGCATCAATAAGTCACAAAATTGTAATTAAGATAAGAAAAAAATAATTAAAAAAACAGCCTATAGTTGGCTTTTCGTGAAAGAAAATATATCATCAAATTGTGGGTAAGGCCAAAAGCCTGAAAATCTCAAGCATTGCTAGTTCCTGGTACTTATTCTGATGCAGATATTTTTGATTTGACTGCAACTTGTGCCGAACGTATCTGCCTTAGACTTAGTCAGTCCAGACTTTATACGATTATCCAACAATTTAATTTCCTAAAATCGTCGAATAAACTTCATGAGACTTGCCACTGCAAAAGACACTTGTAAAAGTTTTCACATTCTTCAAAAGTCGGAATTTACACAGGGCAACCATCACTAATTCCTGGTTCATGTAAATACCTTCGCCACTACAAAATGTTTTATTTCCCACACAGCCTTCTCGTACAACTACATGGGATACAACGAAAAAATGGCTCTGGATCAAGAACGTATGTATTTATAATCCCTTGTCTCATTTGTATATTTACAACTCTGTCTTTCGCACCAGCGCTATCTGTCGATTGTTTCCTGATTTTTTTTTTCTTATTTTGATAACAATCCCGTGACATTTCGATGCTAAACCTGCAAATCCTTTTTAACTTGATTATTTTTTTGGATTTTATGTTTAGAGACTTTTTGGTCATTCTGTATATAAATTAAATCAATCGTAGAAGAAGCTAAACAATAAAATTTTAGATGGATTACCCTTTATAGTATTATGCAATTAAGAGTAATATCTGTAAATATGAAGACAGCTCTATTCCAATAACTAAAATTTCATTGGTAAAAATTGTTCCAAAATCAAATCTAAGTTCATAGCAGAAAAACCTTTTAAAAAAACACTGGAAAGGAATATGACATCTAACAATAACTTACGTTAAAACTTTGTAATTATAATGAACACAGTATATAATAAAAAGAAAAAGTAATTGTTAGAATACTTTTTCACCGTAACAAAACATAACAAGGTTGTCATTGATTCTGGAATTTCTGGTGCAAGACTAATATTATCATAAAGACTAATGCCGCCAGATATTGTGCTTATCCTACTGTACCTAAATAACACATGCTTAAGCCTTTAGAAATCATTTAAAACTGTTATAAAGTATTTATTTTGAGTACACTTAATGAGAAAAAACATTATAAAAATAGAATTAAATCATATGCAAAGACAAGGAAAGAGCGTGGAAGATATTAACCATGTTATCAACAGCAATCAATTATGTTGGTACACATTAGCAAGTTATGTACAACAAAAACAAAAATCTAATTTCATTTCAAACTAGTGAGGAAGTTGATGTTTGAGGGGGTACCGTTTCTTTTCTCTGCATCCCACAAAGAAAAAGAAATAAAAATCTAAGAAAACTTGATGAACATAAGTCCTCTCCGCACTATAACATTTGATTGGTGTAGTGGAGAACAAACAAAATGAATTGTTCTACCAATCATATCAACGCAGATTTAAACTATGAGTACTTCAGAATAACAATAGATGAACCAAGTAATGTCAACAACCAATTTGGCACAACTACCGTATAATTCATCATGCCAAATTTTGAATTTGGTGATATTTTTTGTCAGATTCCCTTGCTTATCTGGCAAACTGGTTTTTATGATGTCATAGAAATAGAGAATAATAAGAAGCATGCACAAAATTCTATTTTGGCAGTCCTAATGTTTAAGTCACCGTGAAGTAATTTAGAACATTTTGTTCCATTTTCTATTTTAATTAATATTCTTGCATTTTCTTTTTTTAAAATCTTAATATTTCAAAAATATTAAGATTTTAATATAATTACGTCACCGCGAAGTAATTTAGAACATTTTGCTCCATTTTATAATTTAATTAATATTCTTATATTTTTTTTTAAATCTTAATATTTCAAAAATATATATTTGTGTTTTTTATACATCAGATTTAAATTTATTAACCAGATGAGTAAGCTTCTTTCGGTAATATATTACGTCACAATAAACATATCTTCATGGCATGACGTCGTAATTACGTCATTTTAGTTTCTTTTTTTTTTTTGGCGATATTTTTAATCACCAAAAAAATTCAAAAACTATCATAATATTATATATGGCATCTGTGCCACAAGATGGGGTTGACTGGGATGTTTTGACAAGTGACATAAATTAACAGAAGTTAAGGCCATTGATTTATCTGCAATTACAAATATCCGTAACAGCAAAAAATATTTTTAACGGTAGCTGAAGATTTTTAAACTTGTTAGTTATTAAATAATTGGAAAAGTCTGTTTCAAAGACAAGTGTAAAAATTTAAATCTAGAATGGAGGATACTTTTGAAGCGCAAATTTTAAGGAAGAAGATACTTGTAATGTCTTTCATTAAGAAGGGTAAAAAATCGTCTTCAAAAGACATTTGAAAATGGATAATATTCGGTAAATCATGGCTTCTATCAAAAAATGAAGGGCCGTTGTGGCCTGATAGGTTAGGGTTTCGTTCTCGTTACTGGAAAGTAGTGAGTTCGAATCCCGACTTATCCGAAGATCCGTCGTGTTCACTAATAGTGACTGGGTCATGTAATATATGTCGTGGACGCAAAATCCTCCATGTTCCCATTCCAAATTAATACCTCTGGGAGTGGTTGGATCCAGGCTATGTGTCTTCTCTGGCTTCAATCTCTAAATTGGAAGACCTAGATGGTGCTGCCATCCATGAGCAAAAGTCGTACTTCCGCCTTCGTATGGGGGTGCTCTGTTCAAAAATGGAAGAAGTTCTTTCTGACTTCATTTGCCCAGTCCCTGACGGGCGGGCTTGGTCTTGCCAAGTGTCATAATTTAATAGCAACAACAACAGTTTCTTGAGCTTCCGAAATTTAGAAGCAGGAATCAAGCAAAGATTTGATTTACCGTCCACAGAGTTATATTCTGACATGACGTTGTCTTTTCTTTTTGGTGCTATCGACTTGCCTGCGTTCTTGTTTTTACTAAAGAAAAAAATGTCTAAGAAATTTGTGAATTCAAAAAGAAAGAGATTTTTATCAAAAATTTAAACTCTATTTTTGGTAATTATTTGTTTTAAAACTTGATGAGCTTGTCTTTTTCACAATTCTGTGTATTTTACTTATGTTAACATATAACAGAATAATAAATGCAAATTATAATTTTTTTCAATTAAAAATTTGTTTAAGAGTGCTATAACTTTTATCTTATAAAGACGGATAGATATTTTTTTCCAATGGTGGGCACTGGGTGATTGACCCTTCGCCACAACAAGGCTAGAAATTACTGCTCATTTAGCGTGACCCGGTGGGTACTTGTAAACCAAGTCATGGAGGCGTTTAGCAGTGTCCATGTCACACCACTACAAACCCGTTTATAGGGTAGATCACATTCATCCATCATCTTAGAACAAAGAACAAGGAAACACAGAGAGAGAAAGGAAATATCCAATGCCCAAATCGGGATGCGAACATTGGACCAACAGCCTAGAACGCAGCCTAGACCAACAGCAAGTCAGGAATGTAAACCACTCAGTCATTGTCCGGCAGATGGATAGGTGTAAAATGCTTTTTTAAATTAAAGAAGTGGATGAAAAATTTTCGAATCCAAAAAATTAAAAGTAAAATCTTTTCAGATGTGCAAATAGGAGTTACGTAAAATATTTCACTTCGTGTACTTTCGACACTTTGACTTTAATATTTTAAAATTGTTAACACATTATTTGTGGATAAGAAATGAAATATAAATCAATCAAACTTTGCTTAAAAATGTAACGATATTAAATAAACAATTTACTGAAATTGCAAAACTAATAGCATGTAAAAAAAAAAAAAAATAGCGCAGAATGTCAAAAGAAAGCGAAAAGCTTCTTAAGAACATGGATTGATAAGGTTTGAGGATTACGAATAAGTGTGTCAATTCATATGAGCTCATGTAATAACAAATTTGTAGTTTCTTATATTTATATCTAAACTAAATATATTATTTTTCAAAGCGAAATCTATTAATTTTCTAAAATTATTAAACAAAATATATTAATTTTCTAAAATCTAGAAATATATAAATTTTGAAAACAAAATAGATTAATTTCCTAAAATCTAAAGGAAATATATTAATTTTTTAAAATCTAAGCGAAATAAATTAATTTTCAAAATGAAATATATTCCTAAAATCTCAGCTTAATATATTAATTTTCAAAATCCAAATGTATAATTCTTAAAGTTGTTTTATTTGATAGGTTTAAACATTGATGTTATTAAGTAATCTTAAAATATTGCAGTTGGAATTTCAAGCAAATTTTTAAATAAGAATAGGAAAAGGTAAAAGTAATAATCTATATAATTCATATTCTTTATTTAGAAAGAAAATCTTTTAAGAAAAGTTTTTCTAAATAAAGAATATGAAATATATAGATTATAACTTTTACGTATTTCCTATTCTTATTTAAAATTCTTACAGAAAATCTTTTAAGAAAAGTTTTTCTTCTGAGATGAATGACTTTCCATTTAGTGGATCCCTTTCGATATTACATTAACGACAAACAGAGGGTGGGAATCGAACTCATATGCCATAGGGCTACTACCCACACTGCTCATTTACTTTGGAGATGAAACATAAATCCCTCTTCTTAAAGTAATATCCATACCGATCTGTTTGTGACTTGCTCTATTTTTTTTTTTTTTACTTAAAATCCTTCCTGACGTATCATAATCATTGAATAATATGATGTATATAGATGAGAAAGGCCGCCCACCCTATCTAGTTGTCAGCGTACATAACTACGGATGGGGAATACCTGGGTTCGAGTCCCGATTCAGGCATGGGCATTTTCTTTTTCTGTGTTTCTTTGTCCTTTCTCCTCAGATGGTGTATGAATGTGGCCCGCCCTATAAACGGGTTTGGGGTGGTGTGACATGGTTAATTCTACTCGCCACCATGAGTTGCTTCACAGGTGCCCATAGGGTAACGATAAATGAGTAGCAGTTTCAGGACTTGTTGTGGCAAAGGGTTATACCACGCAGTGCTCACCATTATAAATAAAATAATAATTCTGAGAAAGATGATTTCTGTTTCGAATTAAGCCAAATATGATAAAGAATTTATCAGTAAAGTTTCGAATTTCTAGTCTGAGAACTAATGGCTCAATTTACCTCCAAAACTTACAAGAAACTTGAAAAATCTTCAATTGAAATGAAACAAGTTGAAATGCCTCGAAGTCGGTTTCTAAGACATTTTCATATCTTCTCAACCCTTTCATTATTATCCTCTTCCAAGGAGCAGGCTCCTTACCAGAAAACAAAGAGGATCATTAAAATGTTGTGCTAATTTGCCGCGGCCGAAATCCTGTCTTTTTGTTTTTTCTCCCGGAAAGCGAGGAGATGCATTTTCAGGATCGTCTCACTTTGGAAGTCCGTCACGTCCTCCCACGTGATCGGGATAACCGGAGGAGCGGTCGTAAACGGAGGATTTCGGTCCGGCGGCTTACGGAAGAGGAGCCGCATCCCCCCACCCACGTAATGCTTATCTGTTTTCTGCATTAAAAGGGAAAACAGGGACGGGAGAGTCCTGTTTCCGGCCCCCCAGCCACGTAAATAGAGCTTTATCAGACTCCGATGACGAATGGGGGTCCTCCCCCGACATTCGATATCCCTTTCCATCTATTCAATTCGAAAGATGTATTGGGAGATAATGTGTTGACAGTGTCTGTATCACTGTAAAGTTATATATATGATATATGTTAAGAATCGATGCGATATATAACACCACAGCTAAAAACGGTTTTTACCACAAAAATATATGAAGATATCATCGATAGACTACTCGGTGCACAGTTTTTTTTAAAGAAACTTAAATATTTACTTTTTAGTTGAACTTGGGCAGATCTATAAAATATATTTATTTTAAGCAATCACGTGTGACTTTTTTTTCTTCTGGTTTAGTCTCTTATTTTTCAGTTATATTTTTTCTTACAAAAACTATCTCTACAGGAGCTTGTAGTTTAAAGTAGATAGCAAGAGTTTACTGTGGTCTAGTAGCACAGGTATACTATGATAGAAACACACACGGTGGAGAAGATCTTGAGTTCGATTCCAGGCATAATTAAAAAATAAATTTTGATTGTTACGCTTCTATTTCCTATATTTCTATCTCTTGGAATGATATCGATTTGATACATCGTTGTGGACAGGTTAACGGCCATTTGACATGCACCGTTAATTGTATTCAGGGAAGACATTACAGATAGGCCGTATTCACGAGTCGCATTGGAGGAAACCTGGAAAAATCCAAAACATCCCCTCCGACAGTTGGCATGCAGAAGGCAGAAACGCAACATCCATCTGCCATTGTTCAACAACTTTTGTGATCATACTCAGCACCTTTTCATTTGAAAAGAGGTGTTCTATTACTAGGATACAGTAAGATTAATCAGAGTGTGTACTCGGAAACAGTCCAGGTTCCCCCCCCCCTTGTGATATCAGAGACTTCAGTTCCCCATATACGTTAAGTCCTCCTGGAAACTAATAATACACATTGTATTGTAAAAACATTACAATAACTTTCAAAGTGCACACTGAGTAGTGTCAAAATTTAGACTAAATTTTAAGGTATAATCCAATCATCTATATGTGAAGTGAGAATCGATCGTACGAAGTATATAGAATAGAAAGCCAATATACTGACCATTCAGTATCAAGAGGAAGGTATATATAATTGCAGGTATGTTTTAATGTTTGATGAATATTCGGCTTTCGTCTGTCATGAAACCTAACTGCAGAAATTTCAATTATAACACTTATCGTAGGTGAGATTATTATAAATAATGAATAAGAAACATAGATCATAAATAGTTAAAAAAAAAAGAAAGGCAGTATAATTTAGGTGCAATTACCTGTTACAAACATCGCATTCATATTATATCGATCAGTGATTCTCAACCTTTTTTGGTCAAGACACACTTTTAACGATTTCAAAATGTAGCGGCACTAGAAGTTGCTTACTTACTTATGTTGTTGTTACTTATGATACTTGGCGATGCCAAGCCCTCCCGTCAGGAACTGGACGAATGAAGTCAGAAAGAGCGTCTTCCGTTTCTAAGCAGATCACTTCCACAAGAGGGTGGAAGTACGACTTTGGCTCATAGATGGCAGCACCATCTGGATGTTCCATTTGTATACTTATTTGTAATGCATTTGCTTAAAATAGTTTACGATAATAATTTTGGATGTAAAATAAAATAATATAATGTATTCTACAAACACAACAGAACGCTTATGAAGGGATTAATTGCAATGTAATTACAAGCGGATACTTTTAATAAGAAATTTCAGTTTGATGTTTTTTGATAATATCATTTATATTTGGTCGTAAAAAGAACAATGCGGCTCTCATATCTTCTTCTTCATTTAACAGTCTCAATTTCTTTCTTCCTTTTTTTTTCGTTTTTATGTTGGTTAATATTGAAAATCCGAATTCACGCAATGAGGATGTAGAAAATTCTAATGGAAACATACTTGAGATTTTTCCATGCGGGACAAATATTTCACTTTATGAAAGTCGTTTCACAGTTATCGAAGAAAAAAACAGTTTTTAATTACATAAAATATAGGGTAAAAATTTACTGTACGGTCGCTATTGGCGACTTTTTCAAAATATTGCCAAAAATCTCGCTAACCTTGCCAATCTGCACAAGTTAGATTTGAAAATAAACAGAACATTCCATTTTTTAATGGTCGGTTCCCATTTTGTCAAAATCCTCATTTTTCCCGATGGTCAGAATCCCTCATCTTTGATTGGTCAGAATTGGTTGGGTTGCCAGAAAATGTTATTTATCGGCAACTTTTGAAAATCGCGCCAATAGCGACCGTACAGTAAATCTGAGCCATATAAAATATAGTACTTAACTGAAAAAACAAGTTTTCTTTTACAGTTTATTTTTCTTTGATTTAAATAAACTTTACTAGTTTAGTAAAGCATTATAATTTTACTATTATACATTTTTAAAATTTGGTGGCACACTTTAAGAATTGAGGGGCTTACAAAAATGCCCCGGCAGGTTGAGAAACATTGATATACATGATTCTACAATCAAAAGAAAACAATAAGCGTAGTTAAAATTGGGCATTATCATTCCTTAAAAATTAAGTAAATTAAATTTTAAATAATTTACAATTAGTTAAAATCTCGTAGATGGCAGCACCTTCTGAGTCTTCTAATTTAGAGATTGAAGCCAGTGAATACCTATGACCTGGCGCCAACTACCCTCAGAGGTATTAATTTGGAATTAGAACATGGTGGATCTTCAGTTAAACCGAGATTCGAATTCAATACCTTCTGATAACGAGAACGATGCCCTAACCAACCAGATCACTGAATGTGTTGCGAGAATTGTTTAACAATAGCCCGTGACGACATTACAGAGCAATTGATTTCTAAAAACATTGTTCTTAGATTTCTTACATTTTGTCAATGGTAATTATTTTGTGTGTTATTCTTCAGTTTCTGCTATACTTAGATAGTATTTTTCTATCGTTTCATTTCTTTTTCTTCTATTTTTAGCAGCGCCATCTATTGGTTAGTTTTGTGATTAATTTTTAAAGCTATGGAGATAAAATTTCCTAATTTCACTATATGTTACACCAAACTGTGCATTTTACGTCTACTTTTCTTCAGTTTACAACAATGACAGAGATTTTTAAAACATTATATCATCGTTTGCACTTTCAATCTTAT